>PVIJ01013366.1:0-45431 GCA_004024925.1 Scalopus aquaticus
AAAGGAAAAGTGCACAAAATGGAATAGAAAAGAACACAAGGGACCATGGAGATGGATTGGTGAATTGGTGGTGGGGTACCCAAGGGGAATACAAAATGTAAAAGACAATTAACAATAAAAATATATATTAAAAAAATAATAATAAATAAAGATGAAAAACAGACAAAAAAACATTTAAAATAAGCTAGGTGATTTAGGAAAAGTCGTGATCAGAGAAGAAAATTGATTGAATTGGGAATAGAGAAAAGTAGTTATTAGTGATTACACAATAATCACTGACTCTGACAGTACCAGAGTGAAATAGAATGGGTTTCAAGATTTTGGAGGTGGAGAGTATAAAGAGTTCAGATACCGAAATTTTAGCAATACCTCAAGAACATATTGAAGTAGTAGATAATTAAGACCCAGTCAGTTGATTTTGATTATAGATATTTTACAATTTATAAAACTAAAATGAACTTGGAAAAATCATTCAACAGAAGATTAAAACATACATTGGTGAAACTGGGGAACATTGATACACTTTCATGGTCTCTTCTCTCACACAGCGTAGTTTTCGGAAGTGGGGCATTAAAAGGCTTCATTGTACCTTTAAGAACATCTCAGTGATCCAATCATCTATTTTTGGACATCTGGGTTGCTTCCATACCTTTGCTATTGTGAACAGTGCCGCAATGAACATACGTGATGTCATCCCCCCTCAAGTATGAGGATCCTTCATCTCCTGTCTAGAATTCAAGAATACTTGCTATTTCCTCTTTGTGCTTCCTATTTCTGCTACCTTCAAGTTGCATGGGGTGAGCTACTGACTAAGGACTACTGATGAGCTACTAACTGGCTTTCACTCTCTCCTAAGCAGGCAGTTTGAGTCACATGACAGAAACTGTTTTGTTGATCTTGCTGTAGAATTGCCTGTACCTGTGAAATTTTCTGCCTGACTTTTCTCTCATTCCTTTTTGTTTCAACTGAGTAGTCACCCTGTACAATGCTGCAATGATGCTTCCAAAGGTTGGGTCCTGAGGTGCTTAGTGAACACTGATCCCCCTTCTCATTGCAGTCTGTGGTATTCCGGACTGTGGCGCACAGTCTTTTTTCTGCTGAAATGAATGGTGCCCACTGGTGTTTTATTTACCTCTGCTGTCCTGACAGTTACTTCACAAGGCTTTGATGCATTTCTCAGAATTAAAGAAATGTTTAATTGATTCTTTCCCCGCTGTCCCCCTATAAGGGCTAGTCCTTTTTATTATATTTAAGTGCCTCCTTTACCTTTTCCTTGTCTGGACAAGAAAACTTGTATTTGTTTTCTATGATACATCTCTACTTTTTAAAAAAAATAATCATTTATTCTTTGAATTGAGGTGATATTAGGCTACACCTCATCAGTTACTACCAGGTATCACATAGGGCACCCACAACCAAATCATCCATAGACTGCCCAGCCCACAGTCAATTGTGCTTCCTTCCCTCTTTGTCTCCACTTCTCCCCCATCCCCTATCCCCTTCAAATGCTTTACTTCTTTAGTCAGTTTTCAAGTGTTAACTTATTAGGTTGTCTTTCTTTGGTTCTTAGTTTGGTTTCTTTATATTCCACATATTAGGGACACCATCCCCTTCTGTCTTATTTCACTTAGGATTGCCTCTTTCAGCTCCTTTCATGTTGCTGCAAATGGCATAAATTTACCTTTTTTTATTAAGTGATATTCCTTTGTGTATATGGAACACATTTCTTGAACCATTCATCTATTTTGGCAGTTAGGTTGTTTCCGTATCTTGGCTATTGTAAATAGTGCTGCTATGGATCTAGGGGTACAGGTTTCCTTTCTAATTAGTGTTTTTAGGTAATACTTAGGAGTGCAACTGCTGGGTCTTAGAGCAGATTTTTTTGTGTGTTTTCAGAAATCTCCACATTATTTTCCATAGAAGCTGGGCTAATTTAAATTCCTACCAACAATGTAACGGGATTATTTTTTCTCCATACCCTTTTACCTGCATGTGTTGTTTTTGGTCATTTTGATGTGGGCCATTCTCACTAGTGTGAGGTACTATCTCATTGTGGTTTTGATTTGCATTTTTATGATGATAAGTGATGAGAATTTTTTCATGTGCCTATTGTCCATTTGTTTATATTCTTTTGAGAAGTGTCTATTTAGCTCCTCTGCCCATTTCTCGTTTGGATTATGTGTTTCTTTTTTGTCAAGTTAAATGAGCACTTGTAGATCCGTCCCTTGTCAGATGTATGATATGCAAATCTTTTATCACATTCCATATATATAGACCTCTATATTCAACAATTTGAAAAATGGAACCAGGAAACACTATCTTTGCAAAAACATTTGTGGTTCAATCAAATTATGCCCAGCTTTACTTGTTTAATTAGATGGTCTTACCCAAGAGCTATGTCCTATCAGATTGTTATCTAACTGGATTTGAATTCAATCTGTCATTTTCTTGCCTTGCTCTCCTTTAATAATCTATTTAAAATTGTTTTTAATGTACTGGTTTTGTTTTTTTTTTTATCCTACTTAACCTGTTTTGACAACATTGGATTTTTCCCTCTCTATGTGGTCACTGTAGCCCTCTTAACACCTAAGCACCCATAGTCCTTCACCATTGTTCATTGTGCTCTTCTCCTCCCTTGTTCTCACCCCTACCCTTCTTCTTCCCCCTTCTCATTGTCTCCTGGATGCCACAGATATATGTTCAGCTTTCAAGAGTTGGTTACTTCACATATAAGTGAAGCTATCCAGTATTTATCTTTCTCCTGGGTTATTTTGCTTAGCATAATCTCTTCCAGCTCCATCCATGTTGCTGCAAATCACATGTGTTTATTCTTTTTGATTGCTGAGTAGTATTCTATTGCACATATATGCCACATCTTGATCCACTCATGTTTTGGGGCACTGAAGTTGTTTCTGTATCTTGGCTATTGTAAATTGTGCTACAGTAAACATGGGGGTGCAGATTTCCTTTTGTATGGTGTTTCTAATGTTCTTTGTGTAGATATCTAGTTTCCAGTTGCTGAGTCTTATGGCAGATCCATTTTTATTCTTTTGTGGAATCTCTACTCTGTTTTCCATATGGGTTAGACCATTCTACATTTCTACCTACTTACAAAAGAGTTATTTATTCTTCACAACCTCACCAGCAGTTGTTAATTCTGGTTTTTCAATATGGGCCATTGTCACTGATGTGAGGTATTATCTCATTGTGGCTTTGCTTTGCATTTCCCTGATAAGTGCTGATGAATATTTTTCCATATTCCTATAGGCTATCTGCATGTCTTCTTTCGAGAAGTGTCTATTCATAATTTCTGCCCATTTTTTGATTGGGTTGTTTTGTTTTTGTTGAGTTGTATGAGCTCTTTTTAGATCATCTATATCAGTCCCTTGTCACATGTATGTTGTGCAAAAATTTTCTCCTATTGTAGGGTGCCTTTTCATTTTACTTGCTGCGCTAAGTTAGTGGCAATTCCATTATTCCATTTGTTCACGCTTTTAATGGTCTGTTTTCTCCGCTCATCTCATATTCAACAATGACCTTTGTTTTCATTTCAGTCTACAAAATATATCTAGAGGCTGACCATACCACACCATGACACATTTCCACATCACTTCCTCGACTTAAGACCAAGGTACTATCAGCTAAAATAGTGAAATAGCATCAAAACTTGTTTCCATTTTTTTTCTTTTCTTGCCTCCGTGAAGTCTAGTCTCTACAAAGCATCTAGAATAATCCTGCCACTGAAGTGTCATGCCACTGAAACAAAGACTAAGTTCTTAAGGTACCTCGCAAGGTTTTGCTTGGTCTATTTGATTCCAGGACAGCTACAAGACTGGGATTTATTTAAAAGCAGCCAGTCCAGTGGAATCTTTCCTGAATAGCCTGTCTAAAACTCCTAAACAAGTCCTCTCCAACATATAATACTCGTGTACCCTTTTTAAAATCTCCTTAGTATGTATCACTATCTAAAATACTCTGTTTTTCTTATGTATCTTGAGTATTGTCCATATGTAACACTTGGAATCACTTTCCATGAAGTCAGATGTTCATCTGCTTTGATCACAACTATGCCGCTTTATCTCTAAGAATTATGCTTAGAACATGACAGTTACTCATAAAGTCTTTTAAATATGGAAGTGAGGACATGAACAAATCTATATAAAATCTTACCTTACTGTATTTTTTCCACTAGAAAAGAATACATTTGCATTTTAGGATTAATCCTTCTTACACATTACAGAATCCTTTTATATGTTTAGGCTCTTAGATGTTTGTCATTGTTTGTTGCTGATTGTTGTCAGTGTTCTTATCTAAGTAGAGTCTGCATTTGTACCTTTATAATTATTTTCTTTGTGTCCTCCTCCTTTCATGCCCGTTCCAACAATTCATGCTTCACTTAGTTATTTCCAGTAGTCTCCTTGCAGCTATTAATCTGGAGTACAGGAACATGATCCACATGTTAGTAAAAATTCCAGGTGTTCTGTGATTTTGAAAGACTGAGGTAGAACATTTACTACTAACATTTCTATCTGAGAAGTTGAGTATAATTATAAGTATGTTGGGAATATTTAGAGTTGTTCTATTGCCCTGAAGCATGTCTTAAAATGCATAATCCCCAATAACCTACCAACTTTAACCCTGGGATTACTGCTGAACATGGCTCTACTTGTTAATTTATTTCCTTCCTCTGTGTGTTTTTATAGCCTATGAATGAAACTTTAGAGATTTTAAAATTTGATTCCTTCCATATTTAAATAAGTAAAATTCATTTCAAAGATTTATGAGTGGTAGACCCTAATTTCCAGATGAGAGAAAGTCTGACATTTCAGTGAATAGTGATTTTAGCCTGTTTGTTGTAACTTTATACATGTTATTTTTACTTTGGTAAATAATTTTTGTGGTTAAAATATTTTTATCTAGTTACTGCATGTACATATTGGAGAGCAAAGGTAAATGATGTTAAAAGTTTATAAAAATAGCACAAAAGCTCAATTTCTGGCCACACTTATCCATTCTTCAATCTAGAATAAACTGCTTAATAGTGTTTTAATTAGATCTATGTGTTTTTCTTGGTTTTTCTATTATGAGCATTTTCCATCAGTTGATTCAGCATTTAGATATTATCTCAGCACTCCACAACCATCACTATCTTCAGTCCATGCTCCCAAAATAGCTACATTATAAAATTTGAATAAATACATATTCAGTGTTGTTATTTTTCTGACTTCCAAAATATTATTAGCTGTTGTTCTGAGTGGCATTCCAAGGGTACATTCCCCCTCCCTTTTTTTTTTTTTTGTACATCTTTTGCATTTCCCTGGGGTTAGTAATTGACTTTAAAAAATAATGACTTTGTTTCCTTAGCATCTTTGGCTTTGCCATTTCAGTGTGTTTTATGCTGTAAAATGTTTGGATAATAAAATTTCCATGTATTAAAATTGGTCAAATAACTTGTTTCCTTTTCTTTCATTCTCAGTATTTCCTGGAATTTTAGAAATATTTCAGATAGTTCTATAGACATGTTGCACTTTTATCACCCTTAAACTTCTCTTTGATCCTTTCAGATATAAAACATCCCTTTCCTAGATATATTTTTCTTCATTTATTAATTCATTTTTTAACATATACTCTAGCAGCTTCTAGAGAAAGGGGAAGTGGGAATTGCATTTATCTTTCAGACTGCATGTGTGTCTGAGAATAGACTGATTTACCCTTATTTTGAGCACTGGTTTATTGGATTAGAGTTTTTACTTGCAAACTATTTTTTTAAGATGATTTTAGTTTTGTGTAGAAGAACTGGAGTGTAGGCCAGAGGTGCGGGGGGTAGGGAGGGCAGTGCAAGGATTCACCAGAGACAGAGTGGGGAGCAGAACAGGCAGATTTACTGAAAAACACTGCTGAGGGGATCAGTGGCAAAACAGGAGAGGTCTGCTGTGCCATGTGGGTTAGCTCCCTTCTGGGGCATGGAACTCAGGACATAGCAGTGGGCCTTAGTGGTGGCTGAACCTTAACCCCTATGCCACCAGGGAGGCCCGTCAAAACATTTTAACTTACAAACTTGGAAGCATCCCCCAGCTCTTCTCTTTTGTTTTCCAGCATATTTATTGCAAACTCAGACTTTGTTCTGATTCTTTAACTTTTGTAAACTAGTTTCTCTCTGGAAAATGTAAAATTTATATCCACTCTTCTAACATGTAATAATGAGCTGTGTCACCCCTAGATCCACTCCTCCCAAGACTTACATCATTTTATTTTAGTAAAGCAATTAAAAGGTAATTCTATTCTTATCAAACTTGTTTACTTTTCCTCAAACTGTGTATTTCTATCCATATGTATCTACCCCTTTTATGTTTGTTTTAATTTCTCTGTCTTGTGTTGCAAGCTTCCTTTTAAATCAGAAAATTTTTGTCCATAGTCCATTTAGTCATATTTCAGAGTGAGGCAATGGGAAGCTGTCAGTGAATGGATGGAGCATTTTAGCTAATGAAGGATGAAAGTGTTGCCTTCAGATTTTTCACTGAAGAATGGTTAGCCTTTTTGCTTTGGGATTTTCATTTACTTCAAAGTGATATAAGGGTTTTGGGATAACCCTGTCCCTTTGCTCCCACCTCCACACTCCTGCGTACTATGGCATTAGCTTCCTCTAATCAACTTTAATGTCATCGCTTCGATCTGTAGGCTGAGATAACACCTTATAGGACCTTACCAATTTATTGAAGAGAAAAATGATTGCCTCAAAACATAACTAATACAGGAGCAGAAACAATTGAATAGATAGCAAAAGTTATCAATATGTTCAGTAAATAGAAATCTGGCAGAAGAGAATTATATAATCCAAATTAGAAGGCCAGAAGTCAGGAAGATCCTTAAGCAAATTTTGAAGGTGGAGAGTGTCTTGTTCTAGGGAAAAGAACTTAACATTATGAAAAATAATGATGTTGTATTTTCTAATATTTTTCATTTTAGTGACTGAATTATACCTATCAAAGCAAACTTATTAATAGCCCATTTATTTTTGAGACTAATCTGCTAATTTTGGTGACATAAATCATCTGAACAACACTTGAATTAGATTTCAGTGTTAAGCAAAGAACATTTGAACAAGCTGTCATTCCACATGTCATCTAATTACATGTGAAACAACACCGCTAAAATCCTTAGTTATTTTAGGTATGTGCTTTCATATTTGTAAACATTAGTTAACATTCAAAGATAATTCTTGGGTCTGACTATTGTTAACTTCTGATTTTCCTGAATGACAGTGTAGCTATGATTTCAAGAAATCAAATATATATTTGTTTCTATAATTTATAAAAGGATCATTTCACTTTAACATACTTCATAAAAATCTGACTAGTTGAATTTTACATAGATGAGGGCAACAAATAAACCAACAGCAATAGTAGCCAGGAACAAGTAATACAAATCATATTTGCAAAGTTTCATGTGGTCAAAGTCAATTTTTCTGAAATGCTACTCTAAATAGATTTATCAAAATCATTGACATCACTGTCCCATAATAAAACTGAGAAAGGTTTGCAAGCATTTTACATGGTTAATTTGAGGCTCATTTCTATAAGTAATGTGTATGTAATACTTTTCTGGTATAAAAATAGATGTACAAAATATGAAAAATTGTTAGAAGTTGAGAAAAAGTAATAAAAATTCCCTCCTATAGACTACAGAAGTCCATGGATTTGCATTTAAACATATTTGAGGTATTTCAAAACACCTTAAATCACTAAATTCATGATACCTTAGTTTGGGAGCAGACATGAGTCTCTATGAAATGCAGAGTGTGGTTTCATATGTGCATCTTTCTTAGTTGGTAAAAGTATAGACAATTTTTGCACAGTTAAATTTTTGCACAAGATTTCTGCTAAATGATCATTTTCATTAATTGATATATTCTTATTAAAAACATGAATGTGGGGCCTCCCCGGTGGCGCAGCGGTTGAGCGCTGCGCTGTGGAGCTGTCAGCAGCGGAGATGCGAGTTCGATGCCCGGCCGGGGAGAATCCCACATGGTGCGGCAGACCTCTCCTGCCTTGCCCGCTGCTCCCCTCAGCAGTGTACTTCTGATCTGCCTGTTCTGCTCCCCACTCTGTCTCTGGTGAGCCCTCTCGCCGCCCCACGCCTCTGGCCTGTACCCCAGCTTGCATGTGTAAATAAAAAATAAATCTTTAAAAAAAAAAAAAACATGAATGTGGTATAAATACATAGTATGTTATTACTTGGCTACCAAAAGATGAAATCCTGCCATTTGCCAAAGCATGGAAGGACCTAAAGCATATTATCCATAGAAAAATAAGTCAGAAGGAGAAACACCAATGCCATATGATTTCACTCGTGTGGTGATAGTTAAACAACTGGAAGAAATAATATATGTAAGTTATATAATAGTGCATAAAGACGAATAGCCATAAATATTATTATATCAATAATTGGGGCTTAAATCCAAGTGGTCTGACTCCTTCAACAGGTATTATGCATAATCAATGATGGAGATCAGTTTGTCCCTAGAGAAAATACCATACAATTTTGTTTTGATTATTAATGGTAGCTGGTAAAGGGGGTGCAGATTTGTGGCATGGGTGGAAGAAGAAAGATATAAAGGTTTATATCCAGAGTAAGATTTAATTTGAGGTGAAAGACAGTTTGAGCTTCTTCAGCTGGTCTAAACAGGTTAGGGAGGGTCATTTATTATAGAATTTTCAATATTTGTTAGACATTGTAGTGATTACTTAATTGTGCCATGCCATGTAATCTTCAGCAAAACCAGGTCAGGTGGACATAAACTATTAATATTTCTATTTTAAATTGAAGAAGCTGAAGTTCAGAGAAGTGGTATGGACTTGTGAAGTCAAACACCTTGTCTGAGAATTTAGGTATTCATAGTTAATGGTTGATTGGTTCATTCAAATAATCCATCTCTAACTGTTCTGGTCACCAGCCTTGAGGTAAAGTCAGATCCGTTGTTGGCCAGTCTTTTCAGTACATTCCATTCAACTTCAATATTACTCTTACAGTTTGCTTGTTCTTATGTGCTGATTTCACTGCAAATGCAGAACTAGGGAACGCTAGGGAACGAACAAACGTCACTTTGAGTGAGAAGAAGACAGATTTGTCTTGCCCATTCCTCCTAGGAAAAATGGCGCTTGCTTATGTCAGAAGGTAGACTCATATCCCTACTTCATTTCTGTGTGTACTGCAAGGAGGAGCATGTGTAAAGCAGTTCCAGATAAATGCTTTTGAAAGTTGTCAGTAGACATAGAATATAAGTGAAGAAAAATGTAACTTGATATCACAGTAATCATTTTCACTGCTAAACTATAGTGCAGAAGTCCTGGTGAGTAGCTAATTAGATCTTAAAAGAAACTTGAGCAGTTTGAGATAACTATGATTTGTTTTCTATATATTACTACAGTTCTTATTCTTTCCTTCTAAAGGATTAATTTCATGATGTGAGAATAATATAATTATTTATTATCAGATAACTATTCTAGGCATATGTTTGCTACTTTTCTCAATGAATTCTCCTATTTTAAGTTTAAAGTTAGTCAGGAAGAAACAGTATTCTTTCCATAAAATTTACATAATTTCCTTTTAGTTATTAAAAGTGAAAACATCCTTCCGGTAATTCCAAATTTAAATTTAAAACTATATACAGCAAAACAATTTATTAGTTATTTTATCTCTCTTGGGATTTTCTTTCCCTTTTTTTCACTTTTATTGCTTACCCCACGCCGCTTCTTACCTTCTTGCTCTTAATACCTTGTGATGAAGTCTCCTTGTTGTTGTCAAATTCTCTACTGTACATTACCATAAATATTTTCAAACTCAAAGATGCAACGGTATTTAGGAATTAATAATAAGGGCATTATTAACTTATGATTTAAGTGATATTTTATATAACAATTATAATATTATATTATAACAATTATATAATAACAATTGTTATATAACAATTGTTATATAATAACAATTATTATATCAGTGATATTTTATATAACAATTATATGTACTTTTCATATGTAAGACCCATTTTCCCACAGTTAACCATCAACTTAATTGTGCATACATTTTGATCCTACCGTCTTAAAATTACTAACACAGCTTTAAATAGTAAAAATCCTCAATCTCATTTTCTCATTGAAAGACGTTTTAATATTTTCATTATATCCATGAGAACTCTTGAACTGAGTAGAGTTCTATGACTATTTTAGTGTGATGACATTAAATCTGTAAAATTTAGCAAGACAACCAGTCATCCATAATTCTCACCATGGAAGAAATGTCACTCGAACTAGACATTTTGCTGAGATAGTTATCTTTAAAACTTTTATAGTAAAGTCATTTAAGAGATCCTTAACAGTTTATTATATACACACATACATATACATACACGCATACACATACACACAGAAAAGAGCAGATTCAGATGTGCAATAAGAATTAGGAAGAGAATAAATCAAAACACAGATGAAGAATAGGAACTGAAGTTACCCACGAGGTCAGGAGAAATATATTTAGATTTTATATAGAGGGTGAATTATCTTAAATTTGACTAGTACAAAGACAGTGTTGAAAACCTTTGGCAATAGGTAACTAGACAGTGAGAAACTTTCACAAGAGAAAGGGGAAGAATTATAACAATCAGTTTGGTGACATGAAAATATTTCTGAAGCTATGGTCAGTTTTGTTATATATTGCAATTCAAAAGCCTCATATAATAAGTAATATATTACTTTATTATATATTGCATAATGTATATCTCAATCTCTTCATTTTACTTAAAGTATTTTGTGCCTATTTATTGTACATTTATTAAGAAAATTATTTTACTCATGCTGTAGTAGTCATTTTCAGAACTTATTTATTGATATATGGTTCTATGATATTTTCTTTTCCTTTTTTTAACCTGAGTTCCTATTGGTAAATTTTCATAAATATATATAAATATATATATAAATTTATATTTATATCTATATAAATTTATATATATATAAACATATATTTATATATTTCCTTTTTCCTTTTTTAACCTGAGTTCCTATTGGTAAATTTTCATAAATATATAAATATACATATACATAAATATATATAAATATAATATAATAAATATAAATAAATATATAAATAAACATAAATATATACATATACATATATGTAAATGTATATAAATGTATATATGTGCGTACACACACATATATACATATACACACACACACACATGTGTGTGTGTGTGTGTGTATATATATATATATATATATATATATATATATATATATATATATATATATGAAAATTTAAAAATAGGAACTCAGGTTAAAAAAAGGAAAAGAAAATATTTATACCATATATATATATGTGTGTGTGTGTATATACCATATATATATATGTGTGTGTGTGTGTGTATACCGTATATATATGTGTGTGTGTGTGTGTGTGTATATCTATACACACACACACACATATATAAATGGTATACACACACACACACACACATACTTCTATCTTTTAACTTCTAACTTATACTTCCATACCCATTAAAAGAATCCTATGGAGTTTTTAGTTTTAGGAAAGAGCAAGTATTCTGACATGACTTGCCAATCATAAATAGCTAAGTTATCAATTGGAGCAACTGTGTTAGAGAAGGAACTAAGAATTTGAGGACCACCGTCTCTACCAAGAAAAGAGAAGTCACTGGAAACTAGGAGAGAATCCTATTCACTAGGAACAATATTGATACGCTGGGCCCTAAAGTTGGGAGGGATATCAGGGACACCCAGTCTCCTCCCTGGGGACGGAAGGACTTACTCCACATTAGGTACCCCAGTGCATGGGAACTGCACTGGAGAGGAACTTGCACTTATCCAGGTGTGGCAAGTGAAGGCATTTTCCTCTGGAAAACATTAGACTCTAGGGCACAGAGATGAATGAAGGGGAAACAGACCTAAGTAAAGAACTTCCTTTTTCTTGAAACTGCAACCCAGCATGAGAAGCAAGAAGTAGTTACAGCCTTTCCCTGAATAGAGACAAGGTTAAAAGCTTTCTCTAGGTTCTCTCTTGTCTGTGTAGTTCTAGCATGGGTGGCCACATTGATTGAAATTTAATAAGCAACTAGGATTAGAGGGTGAATCACCCCACCTTTCTGCCATAGGGGGCTTTTGCAATTTCCAATCAGCCCTGGCATTTACCAGGTATAGTAGCCCTCAATAACTGCTGGTGCTTGGGCTTCCAGGATGGTCTTTGTAACACTCGCTAGGAGCTCCCTCCCAGGTTTTACTTAGAGCCAACACCTGGAGATGCCTTCCCAAAGCAACTATCTTACTCCCCCTGGATTCTGTGTGTTTCCTCAGGATCAGTAGCCTACAGTATCCACAGGAGCAAGCATCTCCCAGGAAAACTTTGGAATTTGCTTGTAGCAGATGGCAGTCATAGCTAGCATCAGTAGCTTGCTTGCTTTCATCCAGCTCCAGCCTACATACAAAACACTACCCTCCCTTACCTGGACTCTGCAGGCTTTGGTCAGCTTGCCTACCACAAATACCATGAACAGTTGAGATAGAAGAGCAGCCCTTCTATCACTGTTCTCTTGCTCAGGTCTCAGTGGAAAAACTTGTAAAACTTGCTCTGATCAGGGATGGGCTGTAGCTGACTTGTCAGTTGCAATCTGAAGTTTATGTCAAAGCTCTGTGGGTGGACCAGCCTTGAACTGACAGTAATTGTAGTTTGTACCATCAATTCAAGTACCTACAGCTACAAAGATACCTTAGTCCTTGACACACAAAAACGGCAATTTCTTCATTTCCTGTTACTGGTCCCCAGTAAGGCTGCGTTAGATGACCAGCTTGTGCTGGATCTTGAACTCCAGTGATCCTGATTGGTGATGAGGCTTCAACTAAAACCACAACAGAAATCACAGCATCCAAGACTAGCACCCAAGGCCTATACCCTGAAACCTTCAATTCCAACACAAGACTGATATATCAGGTGTGGAAAGGAGAGCTGTTTAGCCTAATATATAGAAATACAGCACATCAAACATAATGAGGAGATAGAGGAATCCAATTCAATCAATGAATCAAGACCAAATCCTGGGAAAAAATCCTAAAGCAATAGAACTAAGTAAACTACGGGAAGATTTTAATGATGTCAACAACCTTAATAATATTCACTGAAATTAGGACAACAATGGGAATATAAGAGTTGAAATGAAAATACAAAAAGTGACTCAATAATAGATTTCATGACAATGAGGATAAAATCAACAAGTTGGAATAGGGCAGTGGAAAAAGACCAACCAAAGCAAAAAGAATTATAAAAAAATGAAATAAAGCATAGATATCACCCTGATGGCTATAGAGAAATCTCCTTGCCTCACTCCCCGGAGGAACATCTAACAGTTAACCAGATGGACACTTAAACCCCAATCTAAAAAGTTTCTAAAAAGCTTCTAAACAATCAGTGAAACGATCACTAAAATGAAAAGATATCATACTGGATGGGAGAAAATATTTGTACACCATATATAAGACAAGTGGTTAATATCAAAGAGTGATAAAGAACTCATACAACTCAATAACAGCAAAAGAAAATAAATGACCCAATAAAAATGCAGGCAGAAGATCTAAAGAGACACTTCTTCAAAGAAAACATTCATATGACTGGCATTCATATGACATGAAAAAAATATTCATTATCACTTATCGTCAGAAAACTCAAATCTACTCCAAAAATGAGATATCACCGCATACATATGAGAATAGTCCACTTAAAAAAAAAGTGTTGGAGAGGGTGTGGAGAAAAAGCAACTCTAAACCTTTGTGGAATGCAATGGGGTCTACCCTCTATGGAAAGACAGTGTTGATGTTTCTCCCAACTCTTTAAAAAGATATCAACCATATAATCCAGCAATTTCACTCCTACATATATATCAATAGAATATAATAACACCAATATGAAAAATAGGTCATCCTCTATTCATTGAGCCAATATGTGGAGTATTTAATAGCCAATATGTGGAGACAACCTAAGTGCCCAGCAACAGATGACCACAAAGGGTGGAGGGGTCCAATGGACAGAAGTAGAGGTTTAGTGGTGCCATTGGGATGGGCATGGTGTGATAACACACATTCAAAGAGAGGTGGATTTGTACTCCTAAAATATATGCATTGTTGTAGACCAAAGTGACCTGAATAAATGCCAAAAAAAACCAAAAAACAAAAAACACAAGACTGTCAAGCAGAAAAAATATATCTTATCTTTTTTACAATAGTTAATATATGTAGAGGTAGATGATAAAGTTAAAAAATTTGAGTGGGATAAGATATTCAACTTAGATAAGTAAATTTTTCAGAAGAAACATATTTTCTTCTGATGAAAATAATCTAGAAAAACTCTAAGTTTCAATAAAATTGAGTACAGAATATATCAATTTTACAAGGTGAAGGAGGCACAATTATGCATATGCATTACTTTGATGTCTGTAAGGCATATCATTCAGATTTTTGAAGTTTATGGCTAAGGATATTATTTTCAGTCCAAAATCCTGTGAACAATCTTTCTGCGTTTTATATATTCTGTATATAATACATTCAATTGGTTAAACATGTTTCTTAGAATGAAGCAATTCTGAAGATACTTTGAAAACAAATATCACTTTCGAAGAGTTTCATAATGAAATTAGTTCTGAATTCTTTGAAATATTTTAGTAAATTTTCTTATTAGAATTTTATCAGAAGATTCTTTTTATTAAAGCAATGTAATTATATTTGACCTATTTTTTTTGTGAGAACAATGAAGAAAATATTCTCTGTTCTGCATCTGCGTTAAAATTTGAGGTGATTACCCAAAGCTGAAATTCAATTTACTTGAATAAACAAAAAAAATTAGAATCTTTGATGCATAGCCCCTTTGTAACACACACAGTAAGAACTATGAGGAAGCGTTTATACAATGACTTCCACTTCAGGTATGAATGAATAACAGATATATTAGTTTCTATTGCTGCTGTAACTAATTACCAGTCACTAAGCTCAGTAGCTTAAAATGCACAAATATATTATTTTGTAGTTCTAAAGGTCAAGCTATCTGAAATGTGCCATATCCCTTCAAGAAATCCAAGGTGGACTATCTACTTTCTTCCTTTTTCCGACTTCTATATTTACCTGCATCTTTTGACACATGGACCGTGATCTCGGATTCTGCTTTTTTTGTTGTTATTTTGCCCTCTCTGAACTTCTGTTCTAAATTTTCATAAATAATTTATACTTTGTTAGTTTTATGAAGTTGGAATCAGTTGACCTCCAGCAGCCAATGTAGTTATTATATATTCAATTGACATCTTGCCAGTGTTAATAAAATGTCAAGATGTTTTGAGTTCCCTTCATAGTAGACTGGGCAGATAATATTTCATATGCCAAACCATCAGTAATTTTGCTACTTAATAATCACCTTTATGAGCCTCCCTGGTGGCACAGGGGTTAAAGTCTCAGTGCTATCACGCTATCACCACTACCACCTGAGTTCCTTCCAAGGCCAGGGAGCTAACACACATGGCACAGCAGACCTCTCCTCTCTCGCCCGCTGCTCCCGTCAGCAGTGTATTTCAGTGGATCTGCCTGTTCCACTCCCCACTTTGTCTCTGGTGAATCCTCTTACCCCCCTACACTTCTGGCCTACACCCCAGTTCTTACATGCATAAAAAAATTTAAAAATCTTTAATAAACAATCATCTTTATTAAATGTAACTTGCAGAAGGATTAACTACAAAACGTTTCTTTATATTTATTTTTTGTCACTTTTCTGTCCATGAAAAACTCATGGACAAAGGAGAATACATTTGTGTAAAGTAAATTGCTTTCTGAGAGGACTGGGTGATTCAAAAAACCCTGTAGAGATAAATTATTAGTAAATGTGCTTCTGTAGTAGTCTCCAAAAATGAGAGGACTTGTAAACATTTAAAGCATATAAAAAAAATTAGTATGTTGCTTTCAGATCATCATAGAACTTTCATGAACAATTTCAATTTTAAATAAAAAGTTGTATAAAATAAGATGTTTATGAAGATTCTAAAATATTTTAAGACTCAGAAATAAAATCATTCCCTGGAAACAGTGTATAATACTTGGAAATGCTCTAAAATAATAAATGTAATTATATGCTGAATCTTTGGAATCCTAATTAATTTAGTGTACAAAATTATATATTATCCCATTTTGAGTTTATTGTATTAAGAGTATGCTTTTAAACATACACTTATCTGTGTGGAAGCTCTAGAACTATATTTACATGTGACATTTTACAAATTAAATTATGGCAGAGGTAAGCCAACAGACTATAATATAATCTTTTGTATCTTTTAACATTCTACATTTTACTGTTGACTGCATTTTCATGCAACTCCAGCAAGGATAACAAAATAATTCTTAATGTTTTTTATCCTCCCCCTCTCACCATGGAGATGCAATGAATTTATAACATGCTGTGAAGTCTGAATTGTGCCTCAGAGCTGTGCTTGAATGAGGTGCTCCTGAATAAACTCTATCAAGCTTGACTCTCCTATCCTGTACATTATCTCAGTAAGAGGCTACCTGGGGTCATATTCTGTATTAAGTAGTTTTAATTTGTTAAGACACTGAATTATGTCATGAAAACAAATTTATTTTTTTATAGCTAATGTGAAGAAAGAAAATGTAATCATCTACAACTTCTACTAACCAAATCAAGAATACAAACATTTTGGTGGGATCAGAAAAGAGTATGGATAAATACAATAAATCTTGTTTAAATGAAAAAGTTTGCTATAACAAAATGCAAGGATAGAAAACTTTTTACTTTTAAAGACAGTAATTTGAAAATGTTTGGGTTAGCAATGAACCTAGAAGTAATGATGAGAATGATTTTATATAATTACCTCGATTCTCTTGACTCTCAATTTTCTCATTTTCTAATACTTATATTCTTGTTAAAATCAGGTTAAAGTGAATAGAGCACCATTTAATTATCAGATATCATCTGATAATTAGTCTATTAAAATGATATTTTAGAAATCAAATCCAAATCTCACAATGTTTATGCTATGTCATTTCCAGCGAAATAATAAGTTATCTGTTTCCAACCAAATGATATTGCTATTTTTAGGGACTTTATTTTTTGGATAAGCTAGAATTCTTGATGACACATAGTTTTGCATAGGCTACTGCCTTTCTGTTGCTCTCCTTTACACTACCAGGTTCTTCATTCCTAAAGCCTACTGCTCATTCCAAATTTCAACCGCTAATTAAAGCTTGGCTTACACTGTAAGTTATCCAGCTTTGATACAGTTAACTATATTTAGAGTCTAGTTCAGGTTTTGCATGATAATCATCATTGGCCATCAGTGTTGATTAGGGGATGTCACACTAAGAATTTAAGAAGTTTTATGTAGGGCTTAGCAGAACTTCAGCCTGATCATCAGGGTTAGAATACTGACTTTGCTGTTTCTAAGCTAGAGGGTTTGGCCTTTCTGCGCCTCAGTTTTCTAATTTATGTAAATGGATAAATAAATCAGACTTCAGAGAGTAGTCTGTTGTGTGGTAGGGCTCTGGAAATGGCGGATGGTATTGTCATCAGTCTAGACCAGGAACATTTATTTAGACATTAACTTCCTTTTTCTTGTTTTACTTTATTTTCCTTGCTCTATTTTAGTCACGTTAGCAAAGTATTTATATTCTCTTTATGTGACAGAAAAAAATGCAGACATTTTTATACAATCTGCATTTTTTTAGCATAGGTTTAAATGTACTAGTAGACTTGAAGAGACAAATATTTTCAAAGACAATGTAGAAAAATATTTCCTAAGATCAAGAAACATTAAAGAAAGGGGAGATTGTATTTCTATTGCACATAAGCAAGCATTGGTCTTGGACATATTTCTAGGAGTGGAACTGTGCAATATAATGGGAATATTAACATCTAAATAATTTCCAGGTTATTTTGAAGATTTGTTATGTAAATCTGAACAAAAGCCACTTTAAAAAGATTCCATGGACTTCTCATATGTTTATTGTCACATGTATTTCATATTCTGTGGAATGCCTGTTCAAGGAGTGATTCCAAATTTGAAACATGTAGAAACTGGTACAAGAAATGAAACAATAAGCAGATACCATATCAATCAGGAAAAAAGAGTTGCATATAGAAGATAGTAAGTGTATTTTTCTGCAAAACTGGATAATGACCCAAGTTTTTCATGTCTTTCCCCCATTTTCTACTGTGTTGTGAGCTTTTTAATTACTAATTTATGGTTTATGTTCTTTACACAACGTTTTGTCAAACCTGTTTATGACAGGTATATTCTCCAGTGTACCTTATTTTTTTCCTTAAGTTCCTAATTTTTGTTTAGTTAAATTTAGTATTCCTTTACTAAGCCATGTGGTTGGTTTGTTTTTGATGCTTTTGTTGGTTTTTATTTTTAACTTTGTCTTCTTCTTATTTTTTAAGATTTATTTTTATTTATGCATATAAGAACTGGGGTGTAGGCCAGAGCTGCAGGGGTGAGAGGATTCACCAGAGACAGAATGGGGAGCAGAACAGGCAGAGCCACTGAAATACACTGCTGAGGGGAGCAGCGGGCGAGACAAGAGAGGTCTGCTCTGCCATGTGGGTTAGCTCCCTGGCCAGGGATTGAACTCAGGCCATTGCAGTGATGTGCTGAGACTTAACCCCTACACCACCGGGAGGCCTGTGTTGTTGGTTTTGCATATTGTTTTAAACATCTTATGCAAAGGTTTGAAGGAATTTTTTTTTAATTTTCTGTATATTTAAACTTTTCCATTAAGATATTTCATCTTTAAGTAATCTGGGCTGGAATACTGTATGTATGTAAGAAAGAGACATATTTTCATGTATTTTTTTGTAATTGTATAATGAACATTTCTATTTGAAATAGAGTCCTCCTCCTTTCATACTTTTCCAAGTCTCTGTGTTCTTATATTAAGTTTCCGTAATATATGATCTTTAATTCCCTTCTTCTCTTTATTTTTCACTGATCTCTTTGTCTATTCATGTGCCAATAGCACTTTTTTAATACCTCATTTTTAGCTTAATTCTTGATATGTGATACTGCAAATTTCCTGTAAGAATGATCTTTTATATACTTGGATTTTTTTTTAAGAGGGGTTGAATAAATGTACTGAATCTTTTCATAAGTGCACTTGAAAGTCCGGGTTTGGTCAGTCATTCTAACTATAAACTATACTTCTTATCCATCATGCAAAACACATTAGAAAGCTTTGAGGGCATAGAAGTGGTAGGTTAGACTTAAGCATGGTATGTTTATACTTCTATAATGCCTGTTTACTGCCTAATTTAACACAACCCCTATATGGTTGTGTTTTCTCTGTGCTTGCAGAGTTCTTATTTTTATTTTACTGAGGTAATAGTATATAGCAGTGTATGTTTTAGGTGTATGGGCTTATACCTCTACAAATGCATGTTATCACACCACACCCACCACCAAAGCTCCAGTATCCTCACCATAGTACATTCTATCCACTCCTTCCTTTACATCTCCTCCGAACCTCCCCTGTTGTTGCATCAATTCTGTAGTCAGGTGTCAAGGACTTGTTTTATTTCTTCATTTGCTTTCATTTTATATCACATATGAATAATATCATCCTGTATTTATCTTTTTCTTTCTGTCTTATTTTGCATAACATAACCCCCTTAGTTCTAGTCATATTTTCTCAAATGGCAGAATTTTAACTTTGATTTATCCTGAGCAGTATTCCAGTGTGTGTGACATAACTTTAATCACTTATCTGCCATTGGGCATTTAAGTTGTCTATATCATGGATATAGTTTGTATATATCTCTTTGATTAATGATTTTGTATTCTTTAGATAGAGTCTAAGAGTATAATACAAGATCATACAGTTTTAACTTTTTAAGTTTTTTTTTTTTTGGAAACTCCATACAAATGCCATAGAAGGTTTACATTTCTTTTTTTTTATTTTCAATTTTTTTTAAATTTATATCTTTTACATTATTGTGTATTCCCTGTGGGTTACCCACCACCCATTCACCATAATCCCTTGTGCTCTTTTCTCCCACATTTTAAACCCTTATCCTCCTCCTCCCTCGCTGAATGTCTCTCATTTATTATGGTTGCCTGCTAGTTTTGGTTTTGGTTTTTTTTTTTGTTGTTGTTGTTATTTTCTCCTCCTGATGTCTTATTTGGTTTCCCTGTATTCCTCCTATAAGTGAAACAATTTGATATTTTTTTTTCCTTCTGGGTTATTTTGCAGAACATGATCTCTTCTAGTTCCACCATGTTACTGCGAGTTGCATGAGTTTATTTTTTTTGATTGCTGAATAGTATTCCATTGTGTGCATGTAACATATCTTCTTGATCCAGTCATCTATTTTTGGACATCTGGGTTGTTTCCATATCTTAGCTATTGTAAACACTGCTGCAATAAACATAGGGGTGCATATGTCTGTTTGGATTAATGGTTTTGTGTCCTTTGGGTAGATTCCCAGAAGTGGTATTGCTGGGTCTTTGAGCTCCATTTTTAGCAGTTTGAGAAACTACTATACAGCTTTCCATAGCGGTTGGACCAGTTTGCATTCCCACCAGCAGTATTGGAGGATTCCTTTTTCTCTACATCCTTTCCAGCATGTTGTTGCCTGTATTTTTAATGTGTGCCATCCTCACAGGTGTGACGTGGTATCTCAGTGTGGTTTTGATTTGTATTTCCTTGATTATGGGGGATATTGAGCATTTATTCATATACCTGTTGGCCATTTGCATTTTAGAAGGTTTACATTTCACTGTATGAGCATTCTATTTTCTCTTGACTCTTGAACACACTTGTAGTCTCTGGTCTTTTTGATATGGTCCATTCTCACAGGTGGTGGGTCATACCTCATTGTGGTTTTGATTAGTGATAATGACCATTTTTTCATGTGCTGCTTGGTAATCCACATGTCTTCTTTTTGGATATGCCCATTTTGTTGTTCTGCCCATTTTTTTGATTTGGTTATTTATTTTTTTGTTAAATTGTAAGAATTCTTTGTATAGTTTGCATGTTAACTACTTATTGGATATATGATACATAAATATTTTCTCCCACTTGTAGGGTGACATTTTATTTAAAGATTTATTTTTTATTTTTGCATACAAGCTGGGGTGCAGGCCAGAGGTGTGGGGCGGTGACAAGGTTCACCAGAGACAGAGTGGGGAGCAGAACAGGCGGATCGACCGAAATACACTGCTGAGGGGAGCAGCGGGCAAGGCAGGAGAGGTCTGCTGCACCATGTGGGATTCTCCTTGGCGGGGCGTCAAACTTGCCCTGCAGCCACCAACAGCTCCACAGCCCTGCACTTAACCCATTGTGCCACCAGGGATGCCCATGACATTTTATTTTAATGATAGTTTCTTTCACTGTGCAAAAGCCTTTTGATTTGATGAAGTTCCATTTGTTTATTTTGCTTTTGTTTCCTTGCAATTGTAGTCCAGTCCTCAAAGACATCACTGAAGTCAAACTGATGGAGCATGTTGCCTGTTTTCTTCAATGTATTTTATGATTGCAGGTTTTATCAACATATTTTAATTCAAACAAGAAAGCTGAATTCTAAAAATCATTACAGTCCATTCATTATTTTTTTAATGTCTTCATCTTACTATTTTAATCTTTCACTTTCACAGATTTAGCTAGCATTTTATCAGTTCAGCAGCATGTCCTGTTACCTGTTTATATCTGAAATTCCAGTACTTAAAAGGAAAGCTGACATATATTCATACATCTTTTTCTCCACCAACATAATATAGTTGTAAATAATATTACCAAAGAAGATAAGAAAATATACTATTGAAAGATAATTCAATGATTTGTCTTTGATAAGAATATCTTTTCATTTTACATACAGTATGGCTGTTTTTGAGAATCTAACTTTTAGGTCATTTTTTGGTTGTTACTATTTTTTAAGTGTTATTACCTCAGGAAACAATTGGTAATATTATATGTAAAATTAAATTGCCTTCTTACTGAATTGACATTTTACTGACTGATCATTTTGAGTTATTTATGTAGTCTAGCATGTCACAAAAAGTGACAATATTTTGTTTCCCTCTTCATTATTCTTTTTTGTCTTTTGTAATTATGTTTATTAATAATATCAGTATAATATTTAGAAATGAGGGGTCAAATTTGTTCTATTTCTAATTTTAACATGGCTTTACTTTTGCATTTTATTTTTTATAAATTTATTTTTTAATTGAAATAACACTTGGCTCTGCTTCACCAGGTATCACCACCGTGGTATACCCAATACCAAATCAACCACATTACTTCACCATAGTCAGTTGTGTTCCTCCTTACTCCCCAGTTCTCACCACTACCCCTTTTCTTTCCCCTCCTCCTTTCCTTCTGGATGCCTCAGATCTATGGTCAGATTTCAAGTATTGGTTACTGTCTTTATTTGGTTTCTCTGTATTCCACATGAAAGTAAAACCATCCAGTATTTACCTTTCTACTTCTGGCTTATTTCGCTTAACATAATCTCTTCCAGTTCCATCTGCCTTGCTGAAAATTGCATAGGTTTATCATTTTTGATCACTGAATAGTAATATATATTGTGTGTGTATAACTCTATACACCCATATAGACAATTACACATAAATATATATTAATTATATATAATTATATATGCATGTTTATATATAAAATATAACTATATTCTATATTAATTATATAATTAATTAAATATCTATATATCTATCTATATCTATATATCTATATAGCTATATCTATATCTATATCTATCTATCTGTCTATCTATCTATCTATCTATCTATACTACATCATCTAGGTCCACTCATCTATTTTGGGGGACTTAGGTCATTTCTATATCTTAGCAATCCTAAATACTGCTTCAATAAACATGACATAGTGCAAATTTCCTTTAGAAATTTAGTGTTTTTGTTTTTGTTTCCTTTAGAAATGGTGTTTTTGTGATTTTTGGGTAGATAGCTAGGGGTGAAATTGATGGGACTTATGGCAGATCATTTTATTTGTCTTGTGAGACATCTCTGTGCTGCTTTCCATACAGGCTGGGCCAATCTGCATTCCCATCAGAAGAGTAAGAGAGTTCCTCTTTCATCACATCCTTGCTATCTCTTGTTTCTGGTGTTTTTAATATGGGCTATTTTCATAGATGTGAGGTGGTATCTCACTGTGGTCTTGATTTGCCATTTCCCTGAAGATAAGTGATGAATAGTTTTTCATGTGCCTGTTTGCTTTGCATATATCTTCTTTGTACAAGTGTCTGTTTAGTGCTTCTGCCCACTTTTTGATCAGGTTATTTATTTTGTTCAATTATATTAATTCTTTGCAGATCTTAAGTATCAGTCAGATACAAGATTTGTCAGATGTATGTTGCACAAACGTGTTCTCTTATTCAGTAATGTGTCTTTTCATTTTAATTAAGGTTTCTATCATGGTGCAAAAGCCTTTTAGTTTGATATATTCCCCATTGTTTATGTTCTTGTTTTCCTTGATGTTGGGGATGAATCCCTAAAGTTATCACTAAAGCTTATGTTGTGAAATGTTTTGCTTTGTTTTCCTGTGTGTATTTTATAGTTTCAGGTTTTATATCCAAGTCTTTCATCCATTTTGAATTGATTTTTTAAAAAAATTATTTTATTTTTGTATGCATACAAGAACTGGGGTATAGGCCATAGGTGTGGGGGATGAGAGGATTCACCAGAGACAGAGTGGGGAGCAGCAAAGGTGGATCTACTGAAATACACTGCTGAGGGGATCAGTGGGCGAGGCAGGAGAGGTCTGCTGCACCATGTGGGTTAGCTCCCTGGCTGGGGATCAAACTCATGCCACAGTGGCTTGTGATAGCTTGATAGCACTGAGACTTTAACCCAGTGCCACTAAGGAGACCCTGGATTGGTTTTTTGTCTGTGGTGTGAGATAGTGGTTTAGTTTCATTATTTTGAAAGCAGTTGTCCCATTGTCCCAATATCATTTATTAAAGCATCTACTCTTGTTCCAGTGTATGTCCCTTGCTCCTTTGTCAAAAATTAACTGTCCATATATGTGGGTTTATTTCGTGGATCTAAATTTTGTTTCATCAGTTGTGGTTTTTTGTTCTAGTACTAGGTTGTCTTATTATGGCATTATAATATAAAAGTCAAATATAATATAAAAGTCAAATAATATAAAAGTCATTATAATATAATATAAAAGCCACCATACAATTGACAGTTTTCTGATTTTCCTATGCCATCCTTCCTTACTAATTGGTGTTTTACACTAAAAATTGATATGTAACCACTAATTGGTCATTTACTCTAAAAGTTGATTTTGTCTTATAAGTTAGTCCATTTACTTGATTTCTCTCTATGTAACAAAAGCACAAATAATATTTGTTACATCTATCGCTCATAAGATGTTTGGTTGACCAGGACGGATAGAATCAGGGTAGTATTTTCCACTTATTAATGGTTTTTAAATTGCAAGCTCCATTGTTCTTTAATTTATAATTAATTTTTTCTCTTAATGAAAAATGTTAATAGATAAAATAGAATGGATTTCAAAATGGATCACCATAACACATTTCCTGTATTCAACAGTGATCCCCATTATAATCTCTTCTTCATCTTTTATTTTCTGCTGGGTTTTCTGGCAAGTTTTATAGCAAACTTGCTTCAATGATATCTGTGATTAAGTTGTTCTGTATTTTTTGTAAAATTTATTATTTTATTATACAACAAGAATCCCTTAATATTATTTAATACCAATTTAAAATATATGATTGACCTTAAAATGGCTTTTTGATAAATTGTATATTCCAGGAAATTTGAAATCATCAAAATTCATTCAATTCAAAAAGTTAGAGATGCTATAACATGACTGAAGGAGAAAAACACAATTTTTCAAGATGAAAAGACCACAGAAACTACTACAAATGGCATTTTAACATTTGAGTTCTTATAAAATTCATTGAACATCATTACCATGGTATTCACACATTTTCAGAATGCAAACTATATTTGAGTTATTTCTTGATGCTTAGCTGTATTTGGGTACTAAAGTCTGACAATGTATATCATAACTTCTATATACACATTAACAAAGCTTACGGATAAAATCAACTATAGAGATTCTTAAAAAGTGCTAAAATATAAAGACAATCTTTTACTAAGGAAACCATTACCTGTAAACATGTATTCCAACAATCAATACCAAATTAATATGAAGTCATCTATGGAATCTACTAGGATATATAATAAATGAATAGATGAGATTAATAAAGGCCTACAGATTTTATTAGGACATGTGTTTAGCTGACTGTAAAAGATGCTCACTCGATCCATTAAAAAAAATCTCTTGCCTGAAGCAGTGAAGATGGAAGCATCTCAGGGCTGTAGTTACCATTCAGTTCCACAGTGTTTTATTGCTCTGCCATTTTAAGGGGATACTGTTGCTCATGATAGGGGATATATTGTGTCCTGAGTCCCACAACCGCAGAGGGAAATAGTCAACATGCCCCACTCATGAAGGAAGGTTCCTGGGTGTTCTCTATACCTTTCTGCTCTTATTTCTGTGACTTATTACTACTCACATTACTAGTCAGAGAAGTGCCAATATATACATTTTTTTTAATTCTGAAAAGTTATGTATCAAAAGAAACAAGGATTTTACTACTATGAGAAAGAACAGCTTTCTTTCAAAATCTGTTTTATGAAAGTTAACCTTTACTTCTTAAAAGTATCTTCAAAAGTGGAATTGGAGGATAAACAGACACTTCTGCAAAGAAGATATATGCATGGCAAACAGGCACATGAAAAAAATGTTCATCATACACACACACACTAGGTTACTACTCAGTGGTCAAGAAAGATAAACCCATGTAATTTTCATCAAGGTGGATGGAACTGCAAGGGATTATGCTAAGCAAACTAAGCCAAAAAGAAAAACATAAGTACTATAGGTGGAATAACTAATATATGTAATATAAAGTAACTAAGTTAAGAGTCAGATAAAGGCAAACATAAAAACTAACCCTTAAAAGCAGACTGTAGAACTGAAGCACCAGGGAGTGGAGGGAGGTTTGAGAAAGGGGTAAGAACAAAAATTGAAGGAAGCAAAATGGGCTATGGTGGTGGACTATGGTGATAATACCTGATGGGAATATCTGAATATTATTTCAATTAAAAGTAAAATTAAAAAATAGCCTTTTTTGAAGATGATATATATGGGTATTAACTATTTTATTTTGTAGCTGAAATTATAATAACAAAATAAACATAGGTCAAATTATATTTAATAATATATTATTGGTGTTTTAGCATTATATTTTGTATCTAGTACTGAAAAACAAATTAATATTCTATTTTGCTGTCTTTAATGAATGTATATCTTGTTTTCCTTTATGTAGTTGGCTGTATGTTATTAATTGCTCCAAACAATTTCATATTCATTGCATGTTCTCAAAATGACTTCTATTCCTTTGGTGGAATCTGAGATCAACTTTTATTATTCTAGCTTCATATAGCCTAGAGTGAATTGAAAAATTTTACTCCAGCGTTTGTTTTGTTGCATCCCTCCACCTTAGTCATTGCTTCTGATACATATTTTTGTCATAGTCTGTATCTCCGCATAAAGTTAAGTGAAACATTAGCAGATGATGCAACATAGTGCCCAGATACCATCTACACCTTTAACACCAATATTTGAAGATATTCTCTAATATCTTTATAAACTATACTTGTATGGAGATATATATATCCCATATATATATGTGTGTGTATACGCACACACACACACATATGCATTTAGGATTATATGTATATGTGAATTTAAATGGGTAACATGACTATATTCATATATGTAAATATATGCATGAGATAATATACCATAACAAATCTTAGTTTTTATTTTATAACTGAATGACTTTGACTTGTCCAAATGTACCCTTACTAGTTAAACTTTGCTTCTCTAGGAAATGAAATCACTGAACTATTCTTAATTTGTATTTTGTATTTAAATCTCACCTCTATCCATGATAAAACTGCACTCCTCTTTTGGTGTAGGGTAAGGTGACATTGAATTTTAATTATGAATATATTTAGATTCCCTTTCCATCCTACACTTTACCTTTGTTGTTCTTAATTCATCTTTTCCCTTCAAAAAATTCTAATTATTTATAATTATTAGACCTGTTTCAGAGAAATCATGTCTTTCTTTCAATAAGTTATCTCTATTAAGGTTTATCTGAATAGACCAGTTGTAATGGTTGATGTCAACTTAGCATCTACATGTAATATAAATAGTCTTAGTAACTTTGTTCTGGAATCAGATATATACTACCTATTATTCATTCTATATAT
The DNA here is from genome assembly GCA_004024925.1 of Scalopus aquaticus. Taxonomy (NCBI): domain Eukaryota; kingdom Metazoa; phylum Chordata; class Mammalia; order Eulipotyphla; family Talpidae; genus Scalopus; species Scalopus aquaticus. The sequence goes on from PVIJ01013366.1 coordinate 27,395, forward strand.
TTTATTTCATTTAACGCTATAAAACTTTCATATTAAATATTTCATTTTCTACTTAAGTTATATTTATTTACTACAAACGAATTATAAAATTAGAATCCTTAGTACAACTTTCCTAATTTTCAATATATTGTTTAATGACTCAGAAAACAATAAAAACCAGTTTTGACCTCACTGGTATTTCTCTGTGGGATAGTCCTTTTGTCAGTTGTTAATGGAGTTTTTGGTATTTAAGGTCAGGCTGCCTCATAATTGAGCATTACTACTCAAAGCAAGCCCACACACAAACAGAAAGCAAACTCAAATATTAAGTTGGTGGCCTATATTTCACTAAAAGCAAAATCACTATATGACTGTTTAAAACTGTCAATCTAGATTTTTTTTCCTATGCTAAAGATGAATGTTAACCTATACAGTGCAAAGATATTGAAGGCCAAGAAATAATTTTATTAACCTAAGTGGTATTCATGTGGCCTAAACTAATTAAAGTATGTTTCTATGTGCTTACTATATAGGATGCATGGCATCAGAAATCCCTGAAATGATTAATATAATTTATATGATAGTTATGAGAGAAAGAAATGACTTGAAAAATTGTCTTGATCATCTCAATTATATATGTGACATGATTTTTTCAGTAATATTAAAGAAATAATATATGTTCCCCCCCAAGCAAATAGCACATACATGAACTAATAAATAGAAGCTGTTTTATGTACTAATTGATGATATTTTTTGTTTGACAACCTGTTCTCTCCCTGACTCTAACCTCTTTATGTCCTTAGGCTAAAGGATTGGAGTCTATAAGACTTTTTTTCCACTGAATGAAACACACACACACACACACACACACACACCCCTTTAGTGTAGCTACCTAGTATTATCCTGAGATATGCAATTTGACCTTTAGAAAGTTAAGTCAGAGATTCAGAGATGAGCTTATTACATATTAGCTGTCACTACCATAGACAGTTATTAATATGATTAATATGCTATATGCCATGATTAGACTTAATATCTGTGCTGAGTTGTGTCTGTGTGACATGTCACGCATGAATACTAGTTTTAGTGGATGAATAACTGATCAGAGATTTGGAAGACCAATAACACAATCTACTTGTTGGTAGAGGTTCTGACATCCATTGCTTGGCACTAATGTCTGTGACTGTTAAAAAGTGATAATGCTTAGGTTTGCTACTTAAAGGCACAAATATTAGAAAGAATACTTATCTCCCAAAATGTGAGGCAGATTAATCATTGTGGTTTTCTAGACAAGATTTCAAGCATCAGAATTTCATTCTTGACAGTAGTTTCTGTTTATCGTGGGCGGTGTAGAAGCAGATGGAAGGATAGGGCAAGAGACCAGGTAAATAGGGCTTAGACCAGATAATTCCCAATGACTATTTTGTATCAGACATTGGGTACCTGTCCAAGTAGAGGTGTATACCTCCTGGATCGTTCCAAGTTCTAATGCAAGCAAACTCTGGTAGTGCCTAGGCTGATTTTTCTTAGTCCAGCATAATGTATTCTTTGTGTTGCATACAAATTATTTAAAAACAATTAAATGCAACATTTGTTGCACAAATGAATCTGGGGCCTAAATTCAGATGCCACCTACATATTTGGAATGTAGTCTTTTCAACTGCTATTTAGAAAACAACAATTCTTATCCATAGTTTAGAATATCGAAATAAGAAAGTGCTTTTATAATAAAAAGAGACAAAAGGCAACTTGGCTTAAAAAAAAAAAAACAGAAAAAAAAAAACTTGCCTCATTTATCTGGGATTGCTTGTATTTCTCCAGGTTCACTACATGCCATTCCCATTTTTAGGTCAGTCTCCATGAAGACATTACCTCTTTGCCATCCCTCTTCCTTTTGTCTAACCCAGGATTATAGAGGATTGAATAACAGTGGTTTTTGTTTATACCTGTGTTAATGGAACATTTCCAGGTATAAATGTAGAGTTTTTCAGATTACTCCATCAATCTGAGAGGATTACATATACCATGTAAATGGGAACCATTCTTTAGCTGAAGGTGTATGAATTTAGCCTTTCACATGTCTAGTTGGGTTCATTGCATTACAGTGAAACTTTTGTAAGGGTGTAGATATGTAGATAGCTTCTGAGGTAGTCCTCTGTTTTTAATATGAAATAATTTTGATTGCCATCACAGTGAGAAGTGATCTCATACCTGTCAAAATGACTATCATCAAGAAGTAAGAGATATTAAGTATTGGTGGAGAAAAGGATACCATTGTGCACTGTTGGTAGGAATATAATTTGGTGTAGCCATTATAAGAAACACTATGAAAGTTTCTCTAGAAATTAAAAATAGAGCTATCAGATGATCCGGTGATTCTACTTCTGGGTATTTATCCAAGAATGTAGAGAAAAAATGTGAAAACACTAAAGTGAAAAAATATTCACACCCATAAGTTCATTGCAACATTATTCGCAACAACCAAGATATTGAAACAACCTAAATATCCATTAATTGATGAGTGGATAAAGAAATGTGGTACATGTATGCAGTGGAATATCATTAAGCAATGAGAAAATGAGTCATCATTGCCATTTGCAAAACATGAAGGGTATTTGAGAATAATATGTTAAATAAGAAGTCAGAAAGAGAAAAACAATTACTGTGTGATATCTCTTATATACACAATGGAATATTACTCTGAGATCAAAAAAGATAAATTCATGTTATTTGCAGCAACATGAATGGAGCTAGAAGGGATAATGCTAAGTGAAATGAGTCAGAAGGAGAAAGAGAAATACCGATGGTGTCACTAATATGTGAAATACAGAGAAATCAAACTAAGGGTCAAATAAAGACAAGCTTAAAAACCAACCTGTGAAAGCTGACTATACAATTGAAGTACCCAGAGGAGTGGGGGTAATGGAGAGGTGAGAACAAAGAGGGAGGGGAGAATAATGATCTATAGTGGTGGGCGATGGGTCATTTGATGGTAGATGCACTGTGAGTGGTGATGCCTGAGAGGGGATCCTATACTTCCAAATACTAACAATAACGTAAGCCAATGTTGCCTTAATAATAAAAAAAAGCAAACTTAACCAAAACAAAGAATAACATGGTGGCTTCCAAGAGGTAAGAAGTTAAGGGACAGGACAGATGTTTAAGGCCACAACCTTAAAAATAAGCCCTGAGGAGATAATGCTTAGTACAGTGACTATGTATACAATATTGTATTATATCTTTCAATCATACTGAGACTAAAATTTAATTATTCTAACTAGTAAAAAAAAAAATTTATGTGATAGAGGTGTTAGTAATTGCTCCAGTGGTAATCATATTATGTATTAATCAATCAAATTAGCGTGTTGTGCCTTAAATTTATACAGTGTTATATGACAAATATATTTCCATTAAAAACTGTACATTTCCAAGGTTACAGAATTCACAAGAAATATTATTTCTCTAAAGAACTTGGTACCTTATACAAGCCATCAGTTCAACTGATTTATTATTCAATGTGATTTAAAATTAGATGGAAAAAGAAGCATGGCAAGATTGTTTGCCTGCCCATGATTATATTGAATTTTGTGCATAAATCTACTCATTGTTATAATGTGCCCATTCAAATAAATGTTTTTACTTAAAGAGGTTGCTTTTGATCTTACAGAATATATTACATTTGAAACTTAAATTTAACAAAAACCTCAATGTTATTTTTAAAATATACTCATGATCCCTTTGGACACTTTGTCTTTATTCTCAATAAGATTTCTAAAATCAGATTTCCTGATTAATTTTTGCATGTTATGAATTATTCATCATTTATTCATTATGAACCAAATAGGCTGGTATTACAGAACTCATAAAACAAGGTAGTAATGTAACACTAAATCATAACTAGCCAGTTTAAAAACAGGGCTGTCTTGCTTTCATGTGTTCTTATTCTAGTGATAATGTCAATTAGTACTATAACATTTGTATCAAATAAAAAAGCAGGTAGAAATTTACTGTAGTATTATTCTTATGTTTATCATACAATCCAAATGTCACACTTCAAAATCCACTGAACACACAGTTGATTGAAAGGAGTAAGATAATTTTCTAAACTTTAGGTATGCTTTAAATAATTTTGTACCTGTTTTTATTAGTTGAATTTCTTGTTCATTTTGCATCTCAAGTGAAAAGTAGCACACCATTTATTATATCTATTGTACTATAAAGCAACCACTTATTTTACTGAGTTATGGAATCCTCGGGAGTGGTAGCATGGGAACTAGTACTTTTGTCTAGGATAACGGTATGTGTACTTCAACTTACAGACTCAGTCTAGGGAAGTGTTACATAAACACAGGTGGACTGGTGGACTGGGACTTGAGAGGCTCTGTTCTTGCTAAGAATATCAATTGCAGACTATATGACCTAATGGGCAGTGGTGAGGCTAGCTGGATCTTAGAGAATTTCAGACATGTTACAGCTTTTCAGGACACATACTTCATTTAAATGGGTATACAGGTAGGCATGGATATTGGAGTGTATTTATTCCTGCTCTCATTCCAAAGTAATTTGAGATTTCATTAAAAATTGTATAAATCACCCCCAAATTGATTGATAACTAAAGATTATTGAGCACTTACAAATGCTGAACATCTTTCTTTATGTGAAATAATTCATTCAATTATTATGAAACTATGAGGTAAGTAATATTATTGAGTACTTTACAGATCACTGAACTAAGACCAAGAGAGTGTTTGCAATATGCCCAATATCATACAAGTTATATATTATCAAAAGGAATATAAAATCAGGCATGTGGCCCCAAAGATTGTTAAAAGGAAAATAATACCATACTTACAAAACACATTATATCTTCTTATAACTACAATTTTAATAATGGTAAATATGCAAAAAAATGGCAATTATTATTTTGAGATTTGGATTTGAGTTGTTTAATGTCTTGTCACTTCTTTAATGATTTAGCGTGATGATTTTGAAGATAGTTATGAGTATTGATCCCACAAGTCTGGCATTACTAAAAAAGGGGGTCTCACTCTGTTTTTTTCAATTTATTATACTAACATAGATCGCTTTACCATTAGTTACAGCAGAAAACGTGTTTTTATTTCCTTTTGAAAATAACAAGCATAAAATAAAATAAAATAAAATCCCCGATTCCAGAATAGATGGTGTTCTTCCTCTGCACAGGAAAAGTAGGAGAAATATTTTCCTGTATATAAAGATTTTCTTCAACGATTAGTTCTAAATCTTTTTCAATGAGTGCCAAATAGCCAATAGATCATTATTTTTAAAACTACATTCCAGGAATAGCTGCCTATGCTGTAAGTTAGTAGCACGAAACAGGGGATAGCACAAAGGGGAACAGCATGAATAGATTATGTTCAAGTTTTGCTCTTCTTTTAGTGATGAAGTTCAGCTTTAAAATTCAAGAGCCTATCAAAGGAATCTACTAATGGAAAAAGTAAAATAACTTGAAATAATTTTCCAAGTTCTTGGAAGATTATGACTAGAATATTTCCCTGACTTGAATTTAATCCCAGTTTTTACTGTATTCCTCTTGAGTAAAGTTACTGCTAGTTTTTCAGGTGTCTGAGACTTGCAATGTGAAAATGATAACATCAAATTAGTGTGGGCTTGATTATAAAAGACTTCGCAAATTCTCTTCTCTGGATTATATGGAACGTTGGGAACCAGTTTAAGAACACTGAGGATGTGTATGTGAATACAGGACTTCTGGGAAACTTGACTTAGGGGGAAAACTGTCACATCATGTGTCTCTTAAGTGAATCTAAGGATTCTAGCATTGCTGAAGAGATCGTTGTAGATCAAATTAATTGTAGAGATTTGGCAACTTTAGGTACTAGTGCTATTTCATACAAACCCCAAAGAAAAGTGGTGTCTAAGTGGTTAGGAAAGAATAAATAGAGTTCTTGGAAAATACCACTAATGACCAGAGCAGATATAATCCATGAGTAACAAGCAGAATATCTATAAAGGTCGAAGTATAGCACCTGCCACGTATTTCCTTTGATCCAGACTATAGTTTTGAGGCATTTCTCTCCACCCACTTCTTCTTCAATGAAGTGTGAATCTCCGTGTCTTCTCAGTTGTAGTCTGTGTTGTATCTGTTGTCAAAGTGGTGCCTTAGTCTTCCCTGAACTACCAACTTTCCCAATATAAATTCCCTCTATCAACTATTAGCTGTTACTCTCAGGATAAAGGAGAGACCTCCATTAACACAATCTTGTGGGCATCATTCTCTTTTTACATACCTCTTTTCTTTGTTCTCTTCATCCTTCCCTCAGAAAAATAAGTGAAATTGAGATATTTGTTGCACTATATTTTCCAAATTAAAGCAGCATGAAGTTTTTGTAACTTGCATGTTGGGCAACTAGGAAACTCACTTTTGATAACATGCTAACAATGTACAGAAATTTTAGTTTTATTTAAATCACTAAGAATTGATGGAGAGAGATGCTATGACAAACTGAAATGAATATTAGATTTGCATGATTTTCCCAGTCTTCGTTGTAATATTGCTTAGTAAAATTGTTACATGGCAAACTAGTGTAGCAAAAAGGAAAAAGAAAGACTAAAGAAAGAAAAAAACACAAAACTAAAATGATTAGTTAGCAGTTAAAACTGATTAATCATGTATCTTTGGGTTTGTTAAAACAAATATTTCTATGTATAGCAATATCTACTTGATACAAACATACTTTAAAATTAGCAGTAGATTTAAAAGGTGGAATGATTTTGTTATAATGGTGATGTTTTGAAACATTAAGAGAAAAATTGCATATCACAATATATGATGAAATGTAATCTCCAAATTAAAACAGTATGCAATTATACAAATCATACATTAAGCAGGTTTTTACTAAAAAAAATTCAAACTAAAGAAAACTGGTAAAAATGTTTTTGAAAACAGTATGCAATAAGTTTTGAAAAACAGATTTAATGAGATAAGACTTTAAACTAGACCTGAGGCAAAGCAGAATAAATTAATGAACCAAAGCATTAGAATAATTAATTGTTGGCAATTATCATGACTAAAGTAATTTTTCATTCCTGTAAATTATCACTTAGACATTCACTTAGATTTTTAGTAATGTGCTCTACAAGTTTTTTTTTTTTTCAGGTAAAATACAGAATGGGTATGTATTTATTCAAGACACATTGGTGCTAATTTTCTAGTTCTCACATTTCTATCTCTTCACTAAAGGAATGCACATGAATATTTTCTGTGGTTAGCAGTGAGTTATCCCAATGTCCACCTTTCCTCTCGAGCCATCAAAATAACATAGGGAAAGAGTAACTAGATATTTGACATTTGACACAGATTTTAAAATAGTGAGAAATGATGTTCTTTGATGCTATCAAATCTCAAAAGTATTAAACATAGAGCAGAATCCCACCCCACCATTGTCATGCATCTCAACTATATTGAGATGAAGAACATACTGTTTTTATTCTTGTCTAGCTAGCTACCTACCTATCTAGCTACCTACCTACCTGTCTCCTTTTTTCTTCCTTTAACTTTTCACTGCTCCTTTCCATTAAAATAGCACACCATGTTACACTCTCATATATGTATTATTTCCAATACATTAACAATTGTATCATGTATGTTTGAATACATTTAAAATATCCTTTTTACATTAATAAACTGCTCTAATGATCAGGGAATATCATAAAGATTACAGTTTGAAGTACATGAATCTATGAGATCTGTGTGAATAGACTCCATTTTCTGACTCATTGAACTGAATGACATTCATTTGTCAAAAGGGACAGTTGTTTCCTCATGTCCATACTCATGTTTTAAATCAATAGATAACTTTCCTTGTCAGTGATGTGTTGGAAATGGTGATGGGTGGTACCAATGACAATTTTGGGGACTTTTCATTTAGTCTCTTGAAACATCAGAGTGGACAAAAACTTGCTGAAGTAACACAGAATTTAAGTGATGACTTTGTCAGAGTACAGTAACCCACATTCTGCATTTTATTTCAGTAAACATTATGCTCTTAAAATATGGTTTAATCCGGACCTCCCTGGTGGCGCAGCAGGTTAAGCACAGCACTGTGGAGCTGTCTGCAGCTGCCAGGCATGAATTCAATGGCTGGCTGGGGAGAATCCCACATGACGCATCAGACCTCACCTCCCTCGCCCGCTGCTCCCCTCAGTGTACTTCAGTAGATCTGCCTGTTCTGCTCCCCATTCTGTCTCTGGTGAATTCTCTCACTGCCCCACACCTCTGGCCTGCACCCCAGCTTGTATGCATAAATAAATAAAAAAAATCTAAAAAAAATATGGTTTAATCCATCTTAAAATTGAGGCACAGGTAGTTAATTAGATCAATGAACAACATTTTGAGAGTTTTAATAAACCAAAACAAATCCTACACTCTCTGAGGGATACATATAATAGATTAATAGAGTTTACATCAATATAAGTATGGGAAGTATTTAATTGCATCTGATAAATGTTGAGGCAAATTAAAATTGATTAGAAGATAAACAGCATATTACAGACACATTTTGTCTTCTTAGTCTCAAACTTAAATTTTCTTTATTACTCTATTAGAACTTAATTTCTGCACACATACTGCTTTCAAGAACATCATTAAAGATCTATATTACAAAGTTTCAGCTTTGTATTTGATATTTTAATCTATTCATATTTTATTTATTTATTTCTTGATACTTAGGAACACAAAAATCAAAATCACTTTGGTGAATATATTTAAAACCCAAGGGATTTAATGTGAGATCACAATATAACACAAAATAACATGGATTTAGAACTTCCATTTCTGAAGATACTGAAATAACTATGAAAACTGAAATGAGAAGCTCTCAAAAATTATCACCACAGTAAATATTAATATACTCATTTTCAAATTCACTTTTCATACAATTTTCACTCACTCCCATTGAAAACATGAGACATTTCTATACTCTTTGTAGTTAGCTTACAAACTTATCCCCTATTATAAAGCATTGTTTCACTCTTGTGTATGTTACTATTACGGAAAAATAGTTCAGTAAGTAAGTTTCAAAATGTTATGCTTCACTCCTAATAATTTCTCAGAATATTTCAGAATCTCAGAAAGTTAAAAAGGCATTACATGTATCATAAAATTTATTTGGCAGAAAAAATTTCATTGAATATTGCTGCATGGATGAATTTGAATGATGCAATTTTGAATAAAGTCTAGTAAGTATAAAACTTATTTATAATTTAAAATGCACCCTAATTTTATTTTTTATTATGTTCACATTATTGTAAAAACAGAAAAATCTTCATATCACTTAGAAAATGCCAATAAGCTTTGTTTTTATTCATGTCATTATATACACCAAACTCACACAAACACATTTAAGAATTAAAATATTTATAACTGTAAATATTTTATATATATACATTAATACTTAGTAATTTTAAACCTGTTTTCTCAATTCAATTTAATTCCTAAGCTTTCTTGAGTGTTTTTCTGCTTCTGTCTGTTGCATACCTCATACACTGAACTAATAAAGGTTATAATACAGATAATATTCATCAGACATGAGAAAAAATTCAATGACCAGACTGTCAATACCAATGAGGGTAATTCAATGACTAAGAGCTACATGTATAATAGCCTCAAATTGTAAGTTACCCAAATCCCATCACCTTTTGAAAGAATAAATATATTGTGGTATATCAATAGGATTAAATACTGACAAGAATAGAAAAATCATATTCTTATATATATGATAATAGAATTGATTCTCAGTAGCATTATGCTACTTTATAAGAAACCAACCACTAAAATTCAAATTATTAGTAGAAATGTTATTTTATAGTTTCTGCAGTTCATGAATTATCTTCAATTTCTAAGATTTTAAAAATTTTCCTAATTGTTGGAATTTTAAAATACAATTTATTTGTGTGAATACATATAAACTTTAAAAAAAATATTTACTTTTATTTACACATACAAGAACTGGGGTGTAGACTAGAGGTGCAGGGAGTAAGGGGATTTACCAGGGACAGAGTAGGGAGCAAAACAGGTGGATCTGCTGAGGGGAGCAGCAGTCGAGACAGGAGAAGTCTACTGCACTATGTGGATTAGCTCTCTGGCCAGGGATGGTATTCATGCCTCAGTTGCTGGTGACAGCTTGATAGCACTGAGACTCTAACCCCTGTACCACCAGGGAAGCCCCATACATATACTTTATGAGGGAAGATGTATAAAAATTCTGTAAACTATGATAAAATGTCCTAGAACATGTGTAATAGTAAGAAATGGAAGTTTTTAAAATTGATTTAAAAATTATTTTTAAAAAAATTTTTGGCTGCAACTGTTTAGTCAGCAATGTCAATTGTTTGATGTTTTAAATTGTCCTCAGGCCTAAGATGAAATCTTGTTAAGTCCAAGGGTCAGCATTTGTCTTCAATTTGTTCTTGCTACAGTATAAGTTGTACTTATTTTTCTGCTTTGTCACACATATTAATGCTAATCCAACATGGATTTTATGTCTTTAAATTTTATCTAGGAAAACCTTGAAATTTTCTACTTTATCAAAAGAATGGCATCTGGAATATTAAATACGGTGATGATAACTATTTTTTGTATGCACAACATGAACCATTTTATCTGAACTATGTTAATCATGAAAAATTATATGATTATTTTTAAAATGTATATTTACATATAAATATAATTATAAGCATATACATAATTATGTGCATATGTATCTATACACACACCTCCTAACTGTGCCTAATTATAATTTTAACTTATTAGCTATATACAAAGTGGCAGATATCGTGTGCTTTAATGATACAGTTGCAAGGGAGTGATATTAAACAATGTCTAATTTATTTTCAGTTCTGGGAAATTTTTTCCACTTCAGTGTCTTTTCAGTTTGAAATAAGGTCACTAGGGTGAGGCTTATTCCTACAGGGACTGGAAAGAAGACTGGTATTTGGGATATATATATTTTTTAATTTTGTATCAGTACATATTTTTTTTTTACGTTAGTAAAGTAGTTTTGAAATTTCAGAAGGAAAAAGAGTTAGATGGTAGATAGCTAAAGATACATAGTGAAAGAGAGAAATATTTTCTTGGAATTTTTCAAATTCATATTTTAAATATAAAGAACAAGACTTGATAGAAGGATCACCACAACAGTTATGGTTAAAAAAAAAAAAAAGGTATTAAGTGATTAAGAAAAAGTTAGACTCATGGGTTTTGCCATCCCTCAGATTAAAGTTAAGAATATGAACCTACATCTCCAAATCATGTCGAGTATTGTAAAACAATGATACTTCAATTAAAATACAAGCGTAATAGGAATGTACGTGATAGAAATATACAGATTGATTTATGGGGTTAGGTAGTGAGCTTCAGTGTCTTGAAAGTTTGCAAGATTTCCAGAAAATGCTCATCCTAAGAGTTGTCTCTCATGATGTATTTATGATAAGAGCGTGCATTGTTATTCAAGGTAATAATTATATATTCTCTCTGAAGAGAATGTGGTAGTGTGTTGTCCTTGGACCTCAAGGGGAGAGAAGTAGTTTATCTGGAGAGACATTGAGTTGGTAGGAGGTGGCTGAAGAATATAGAAATTTCCCAACTGAAATTAATGGCAGGGCCAGAGTTATTAGCAAAGGTATCTGGCCCAGAATGCAAAGTATGTGTTAGGACCTGGCACAAATATATGTTAAGTGCTTGATGCCCAGTGACCCACTGGCCCAAACTCTATCGGAGTGAAATAAAAAAAAAAAAAAAGATTTGAAAGTAACAAAGGTCAAAGAATATAGGCCAAGTAGAACTGAACACTTTTTACCAGAGCTTAAGGATAACTAATACCACTCAGCCAATATTGATGAGGGAAAAACAAAAAACAAAGAACTTCCCCTTTGTATTGCCGTTGAGGAAAGGGAGGGGAAAAAAAAAACTCTTAAAATGATGAATTCCCCAATTAATTCTTTGATTTAAAACTTAAATATATTTAATTGGACAGAAAGACTATTCCTCTCTTAGTGAACATGGAAATCCCAGAAAATGGAATTATTAAGTTACAGGAAATATTTAGCCCTCATCTTATAGTCTGAATGTATATCTTTAAAAAAAAAATTATTTATGCATACAGGCTGGGGTATGGGCCAGAGGCATGGGGCAGTGAGAGAGCCCACCAGAGACAGAGTGGGGAGCAGAACAGGCACATCAACTGAAATACAGCCTGGAGTAGCAGGCGAGGCAGAAGAGATCTGCCGCGCCACGTGGGAATCTCCCAGCTGGGTGTTGAACTAGCATAGCTGCTTCTGACAGCTCTACAGCGCAGCAGCACTTGACCATTACGCCACCAGTGAGGCCCTGAATGTATATCTTTTAAACAGAATTCTTATAATAATCTTTCCAAGTAAATGGCCTTACCTTCTTCTTCTTTTTTTTTTTTTCCATAAAACCAGAATGGGTTCAGATAGGTTGACTGACTTTCCGAAGGTATTAGTTTAAAGTGAGAGGTTATGGCTGGATTCAAAATCCTTTCTGCTACGCTTTGAATGGTACATGCTTCAACTGCACCTGATGTCTTTCTCTCCACTTCCTCTCAATTACAGTGGCTGTAATTAATAGCTGTGCTAACAGTCTGTGATCTTTCCACTGTGTGGAAATACCTGACAGAATCTTGAGGCGAAATTATTGTAGAAAGATTATTTCTGCCTTCGTCCATTAAGCCTCACTGTATATGTCTTGGAATTCAAAATATCACACAAGACATGAAAATCTTAGATAGTTGGAAATCATATTTTGTGCCTAAGATTTAATGTCTGAAAATTTGAGTTTAAATATTGAGTCTCTGATTTCTTTGGGGTATGAAGTTGGCATAACTACTCTGAGATTCAGGTCTTTATTTTCTAATTTGCAAAAGGGAGATGACCTGTCTGTCTCACATGCTCATTATTTGGAAAAATATATGTAAGACTACTCTGTGAGTGCTAAAAATCTAATCTAATCTATCTATATTTTAAATACATAAGATCTATTAATATTATTTAAATAATCTCAACTTTGTGAAGTTAGTCCAGCTATATAAGGATGAAACAGATACTGGAATTCATGTAAAAATTAGTCTATTAAAATTAATTGAATATATATTTCGCTTGTAGAAATCAGCAAATACTTATGCAAATACAGAAAATAAAACAATTAAGTTGATACTGTTGAAATGTAAATTACACTAAATGAGCAATATAATTCATGCATACTAATTCATATTATTATACTTAAAATCAGTACCATGAGTTCTAAGTATATCAATCTTTTTTTTAATATATTTTATTGTCGTTTATGACTTTTACATTTTGTATTCCTCTTGGCTAACCCACCAACAATTCACCCATGATCCATCTCCATGGTCCCTTGTGTGCTTTTCTACTCCATTTTGTGCGCTTATCCTCCCCTGCGCCCCCCACCCCCCTGACCCACTGACTGTCTCTCTCCTATTTGGTTTCCTTATAGTCCTGTTATAAGTGAAACCATTTGATATTTTTCTCTTTCTTTCTGGCTTATTTGAGTATGATCCCCTCTAATTCCATCCATGTCACTACAAATTGCATGCGTTTTATCTTCTTTGAATGCTGAATAGTATTCCATTGTGTATATGTACCACATCTTCTTGATCCAGTCATCTATTTTTGGACATCTGGGTTGCTTCCATACCTTTGCTATTGTGAACAGTGCTGCAATGAACATACGGGTGCATGTATCTTTTCGGATTAGTGTTTTTGTGTCCTTTGGGTAGATGCCCAAAAGTGGTTTTGCTGGGTTGTATGGAAGCTCCATATTTAGCAGTTTGAGGAACCGTCATACAGCTTTCCATAGTGGTTGGACCAGTTCGCATTCCACAGTGTAGAAGAGTTCCTTTTTCTCCACATCCTTTCCAGTATTTGCTGTTGCCTGTATTTTTAATGTGTGCCATCCTCTCGGGTGTGAGGTGATACCTCATTGTGGTTTTGATTTGCATTTCCTTGATTATAAGTGATGTTGAACATTTTTTCATGTGTCTGTTGGCCATTTGCTTTTCTTCTTTGGAGAAGTGCCTTTTTAGCTCTTCTGCCCATTTTTTGACTGGGTTATTGTTTGTTTTTGTTGAGTTGTGTGAATTCCTTGTAAATTTTTGTTATCAGTCCTTCATCGAATGTATTGTGTGCAAAGATCTTTTCCCAGTTGGTAGGGTGTCTGTTAGTTTTGGTTAATGTCTCTTTTGCTGTACAGAAGCTTTTCATTTTGATGTAATCCCATCTGTTTATCTTGTCCTTCACTTCCTTTGCTTCGGGGCATGTGTCTTTCAAGATTTTGCTGAGATGTATGTCGTGTAGAGTTTTGCCTATATTTTCTTCTATACATTTTATGGTTTCAGGTCTTACATCCAGGTCTTTCATCCATTTTGAGTTGACTATTGTGCAGGGTATGAGGTAGTAGTCTAGCTTCATTTTTTTGCATGTGGCTGTCCAGTTTTCCCAGCACCATTTATTGAATAGACTGTCCTTGTTCCACTGCATTTTCTTTGCTCCTTTGTCAAAGATTAGTTGTTCATAGATATGCGGCTTTAATTCTGGGTATTCTATTCGGTTCCATTGGTCTTTCTGTCTGTTTTTGTTCCAGTGCCATGCTGTTTTAATTACTATTGCTTTGTAGTGTATTTTGAAATCAGGGAGTGAAATTCCTCCATTTTCTTTCTTTTTAGTTAGTAGGGCTTTAGCTATGTGAGATTTTTTTTGGTTCCATATGAATTTCATCAGTAGTCGATCTATTTCTTTGAAGAATGTCATTGAGATTTTTATTGGAATAGCGTTGAATCTGTAAATTACTTTTGGTAGGATTGCCATTTTGATAATGTTAATCCTTCCAATCCATGAGCAAGGAATACCTTTCCATCTTCTTGTGTCTTCTTCTATTTCTTTCAACAGTGTTTTATAGTTTTCTTTGTATAAGTCCTTTATGTCTTTTGTTAGATTTATTCCCAGATATTTGATTTTTTTGGTTTCGATTTTGAAGGGGATGGATCTCTTAATTTCTTCTTCTTCAGATTGGGTGTCTGCATAGAGGAATACTACTGACTTTTGTGCGTTGATTTTGTATCCTGCTACTTTAATGAACTGGTCTATAATTTTGAGTAATTTTTCTATGGAGTTTTTAGGGTTTTCTATATATATATTATCATATCATCGGCAAATAGAGACAGTTTAATTTCTTCTTTTCCTATTTGGATCCCTTGAATGTTTTTATCTTGTTTAATTGCTCTGGCTAGGACTTCCAGTATTATATTGAAAAGTAATGGTGAGAGTGGACATCCTTGCCTTGTTCCTGATCTTAGGGGAAAGGCCTTCAGCTTCTCACCGTTAGGAGAATATTGGCCGTGGGTTTGTCATATGTGGCTTTCATTATGTTGAGGTATGTTCCTTTTATCCCAAGTATTTCAAGGGCTTTTATCATAAATGGGTGTTGCACTTTGTCAAATGCTCTCTCAGCGTCTATTGATATGATCATATGGTCTTTATTTTTCTTTTTGTTGATGTGTTGGATTACATTGATTGATTTTCGGATGTTAAACCATCCTTGTGTCCCTGGAATAAATACCAATTGGTCGTGGTGTATTATCTTTTGGATGCATTGTTGGCTACTATTTGCCAAGATATTGTTGAATATTTTTGCATCAGTATTCATTAGGGAGATTGGTCTGTAGTTTTCTTTCTTTTTTTTTTTTTTGTATTGTCTTTGTCTGGTTTTGGTATTAGAGTAATATTTGCTTCATAGGGACACGCCCCCAAAACATAGCGGCGAACAGACGCTAGGATCAGGCTCTCCTACAAAAAATCGATTTATGGAGAAAAATATCCCTAACTTTGAGAGCTGTCTCAAAGAGAACCGGATACCCTACACAATACAATCAACCCTGGGGGTGCTTTGGACTTAAAAATACACTGAAGAGTCGGAGTAAAGAGAAGAGAGGGGACATCTAATCCCACACAAAGGAGGAGCAGAGAGGAGAGATGGGCGGACCAGCTTCCCCTGAGATCCACTGAATACAAGGTTAGAAACTGCGGTGAGGTCAGAGAGCTCCGGCCAGCCGACTGGGAGCGCGACTCCCACTCCCCCACCCCACGACCCCCCTCTCTTCCCTGCGTGGCAGCCCTGAGGAGCAGGAAAGCGGGAGGGTCACTGTGTCCCATCCCCCACCTGGGGCTAGGTAACATCTCAAAGGGGAGAAAGTCCAAGCAAGAAACATCCCCACTGGCTGCTAGGTGATAGATTAGCCAGAAAAACCGGTTGGGCTGGAAAACCTCCTGCAGAGACCACCTCTTTCCGGGCTTTAGAATGCAAATGAATAGGAGTGGAAGGATGGAATTTAAGGACAATTGACTGACAATCCCCGAAACCCCTCCCATACCTGTTACAAAAAAAATCTCCAGGATGGAATTTAAGGACTATTGACTGACAATCCCTAAAACCCCTCCCACACCTGTTGCTGAAAAAAAAAAGAAAAAAAAATCTCCTACTGAAAAACTCTCTGGCCACACCCTCCCCTGCAAAGTGTCAGCATCTTGGCACACGGAGGGCAGCAAAAAACAAGCAAACAAACAAACAAACAAAGACCACAGCGGTGGTGAACACGGCCCAGCACTCGCCACCCCCTCCAACTTCTAGGTGGATGCACACTGGCACCCTAGAAACTAGGTGAGGTGAAACGCTGATCAACAGCCACCCACAACCTCCACCACTGCACCCCTTCGTGGAGTAGCAGGCCCCAAGCAGCAGAAAACAAACTAAGACCAGGATCTCCCAACCCCCCCCACCAGACATAACCCCTGGTGCAGGAATAGCCTCAGGCAAACATCGGAGGAAAGGGGGGGAGAGGGGAGAAAGAATAGAAAGACTCCCAGCAAGGACTAATGACAGCAGCAACAACAAGACAACAACATATGTCACTGGAAAGGAGGGGCTGAACCCCAGCAGGGGACCCAACCAGAAGTCCCAGAACCTAAGAGAAAAAGGACTACAGAACTCCAAATTCACATCTCCCCAATACGTTATTTTCTTCATTATTATTTTTTTATTTTTCACTAGTTTATTATTATTATCCCTTTTATTTTCTTTATTATTATTTTATTTTTTACTATTTTCTTATTATTACCCCCCCTTTTTTTTAACTTTTAACTTACCTTTTTCTCTTGGTCGTTTATTCCTACTTTTCTTCATCTCCATTCCCCTTTTCTTTCCACTCCCTGTTTTTTCTTTTTCTTTTTTTTCCTCTTTTCCCCTTCCTCTCTTTTCTCTTTTCTTTCTCTTTTACTACAAACCACCCCTTCATCTTCCCTAATTAAACTCGGAACCGGAAACACACTCGAGACACGCCACGAGAAACACAAAAATTCAACAAAGAAAAATAAGAAAATCCAGAAGCTATCTAGTCACAGCCAAGTCAACTCAGACACTAGGGAACCACAAACACTCCTGAGCAAGTAAAACCAGGAGTCATGCCTGCCAGCACCAGTGGAAAACTACGAACAGAGCAAAGCAGAAAACCAATGATGGGAAAGAAAAAAGTCACAAATGATCCTCAAAACAATACACCACAAAAAGAAACTCCCTCTCCAGAACCCATTACTATGGACATAGAAGATGACATCCACCTAACAGATAAAGACTTCAAAATAGCCATCACAAAAAAATTGATAGAATTAAATGAAAAGAACAAAGAACTGAGGGATATAAACAAAGAACTGAAGAACGAGAATGAATCCATAAAGACGAAATTGAAGGAAATGGAAGATTTAAAAATATTCGTAGAGGAGCTAAAGAAATCCAGAGAAAGCCAAAAAAGTGAATTAAAAGATATGCAGGGAAGAATAAGCACTCTGGAAGATAATGATACTAACAGAATCAAGGCAGAAAAGGAAAGAGAAAAACAAAGGAAAAAGAATGAGGAAAAGCTTTGAGAACTATCTGACACCATGAAAAAAGGAAACATCAGAATCATAGGAA
>PVIJ01013367.1:0-45428 GCA_004024925.1 Scalopus aquaticus
AGGTGATTTGTTTTTTACAGAAAATGAGAGATCACGTTAATGATTAAAGTTAGAATACAGAAATCCAAAGGGAAACTAAAGAATGCAAGTAACATAGAAATACAAATCTTGATGAATTTCCCATTTTCATTCAAAAACATGAAGTTCTCTGTCAGTGGACACTGAGTCAAATGAAAAATAAAGATACAAATAATAACAACAAATAACACTTATTGTAGGTTTATTACGGCCCCAAAGTATTGGTGAAATACTTTGCCTAGGATTTATTTGCTCCTCAAAACAACCTTATAAAGAAGTGATTTAACAGATAAAGAAACCTAATAAGAAGTGAAATCATTAATGTTAAAAACTTACCATTTTTTATGCAGCTAGCTAGTCATAGAACTATTTCAAAGTGAGGTAGTCCAATTCTACTCAGCTATCTGCTGTGTGTCAAAGGACAGCCTAATGTATCATGACTATCATTTCCAGTATGAAAACATGCCCATTCTCCATACATTTTCAATCAAAATACTGAAACTCTCACAACATGATGAGAGAAAAGAAGGATGTACACTCCTTGCTAAGTTATCACCCCAACCAAATATTTTTTAGCTTAAGAACAAGCATCCATCAGAGAACAAAGGATGTAGCTCCATCTAGTGGACAAAGCTCCCATTTATTTCAAAAGGCTTTTCAGTTGTACAAAGAGCACAGAAATAAAAATAGGAACTACTCCTGGCAATCACTGAAAAGCTAGCAAACCCAGTGAGGAGTGCAGACTTGGTTCAAGAAGTGAGCTCAGCTGTTCCTCTTGGCCAGGACCCTGTCCAGTGAGCTGTATGTACAAGAGCCCATTTTAGAGGAACACAAGAAAAGACATGCCCAGCTACGAAACTTGTTATCCCCCAATATCTCGTGCAATGCTTTCCGCATCTTTAAATGCAGAGTCTGCCATCTGCCTTTTCTATTCTTGCTGGTAGGAATAACAAAAAACAATTATGCTTGTAAATAGAAAATGTTAATTCTGCTTAACTACAACAAACCTCGGGTGAGCTTCATTGAATAAGACACACCTTTCATCTTTTACATATACTTTCGAGAAAAGAAGTCCAAGAGGCAGGTGAAATGGGACTCAGGAAAATGAAGCAAATTGCCTTGGTTCATTTAGTAACAGAGGAAGATCAAAATGACAGATTTTACCAGGCTTAATCTGATTCTAGATTCAGAGTCATCAAGAAAGGCAGACCTTGCCTCTGGCATATGCTCCAGAGGTTGGTCAGGGAAAATTTTAACCTCCTGTGATTCTGTGATTTTCCCCCCAAAAGAAAAAAAATTCCATCTGCTTTTCCAAGCCATTCACAGCAGCAGTATTTTCCAAAGTGCAGGAAATATTTGCTATCTTACAATGTGGTTCAATATTTACTTAATGTTTACAAGTTTAAAAAACACTGGATTAAGTAAAACAAAGTCTATTGACTGAATACAGAGCCTTCTACATTGTTTAGATGGTGAAGCTCCAAACGAAGGATGTAGTCCTGTTAGTGCAGGGCTCAGGAACACCCAGGGACCTCAAACTGTTAAGGGGTGCATGCTCTAAAAGTAGTTCTATCATGCATGTGCACAAAGACAAAGGAATCAGGCTGTTAATGTGAAAGATTTTTAATAGAAATGGTATTGAGAGAGAAAGGATTTCAAATAATAGTTTTCCAATTAAAACAAAAATTATCATCCCCTCGTGGGCCCAGCCGAACTGGCTCAGTCCAAAGTATGTGTGGGGGGGGTAGGGGAGGGAAGGGAGCTGAGGCCTGAAAAATTATCACAAGTATAAGCTATTTTATCAAACCACAAGAAAGGGATAGGCAGTTCCTAGAGATCTTGAACAAAAGGAGAGACTCAAAATCCAAAATAAACCAAGATAATGGCTGCCATTTTCTCAGTCAAGGACCAGGAGCAGCCTCTGCACGACTTTGAGAAGCATCTCTTCCAAGTCTCTACGTGTCTCGCCTCCCTGTGTCTCCTCCAAGTCTCTAAGTCTCTCCTTCTAGCAATACCAGGGTACAAGCTGAAGCCAGAAAAGCCAGAGAGGTAGGTCCACCCACCTTCAATGCTATGTAGCTCCTCCCCTCGCTCCCAGTAGCTCCCCCACTCAGGGGTCCAGTTCATGCATATCTGGACTTTAAATCCAAGGCAGCTGCATGTAAGGAGGGGTGAGGAAAATGGTATCTCCCCTTCACCGAGGTGTATTAGTAATAGTCCCCTCCATTTCCTCAGGTATTTAGCCAAGGACTCTTTCCTTGTTCTTTTCTTGTAACATAGCACCCAGTAGAATTGGCAATGGGACACTCAAGAGGAAACCTTGACCTAAAGTGAGTGCTTGGATGGTGTGCATGTTACAAACTCTGATCTCTTAGTGCATATCTTAAAGTTATGACCCAAACAGGCCATCAGATCAGCCTGGTCATGTCAGTAACCAGTATTTATAACATCCAAGCCTTCCAAACTAGTGTGTCTTTGAGAAAAACAAAATACCCTTGTAATCTCCCCAATAATTACAGGTAATTTCTTCTTATTCACTAGCTTCAGCAGCCCAGAGAAATGAGAGCCCTCTCAGGCTTTTGTAGACAAGAATAATCTCTTACTTCATCTCCCCCTTAGGACTCATGTCTAAGTGCACGTCGGGGAATTCACAGGCACACAAGACAGTCTCTGCTTCGAGGAGCTAGATTTTTATCTCTGGCATTGCTCTTATTTGTGCAACTTCTGGCTTTGTTATCGAACTGTAAGATCTGATGATCTTTGGTGGGTCCTTCTGCCCCTGGAGCAGCAGGTGAGGGACCCTGCACAGGCCGGATTTTCCTGTGGTTTGCCTGTAGTCTTGGAACAGTTACTGATGCTCTGGCTTTTCCACTGGGCAGGGCTGGGCCACCCCTGGAGCTGGGCTTCGTGATTCTTGCTCCTGTTTTCCACTGTGTCTCCACAAATGACTGCTTGCTCCTAGAGATGGTAAAAATGCCTTCTGCTTTTCGACTTTTTGAAAAAAAAAAATGGGTACCAGAAAGAGAGGAAGGCAAAGGCCCCACTCACCTGCACACTGTCAGTTTTCTCCTCAGTTCTGGGAAGTCAGAGAATAAAGGAGCTGTTGCCCAGGACTCCTGGTTCTGCAGGAAGCCCCATTTCCAGACTAGTGTGGCTGGAGGCAGCGCCCTCACAGCTTTCCCAGACCCAGCTCAGGTGGCCACAGCCAACTTGGAGACGCTTCTCTGGAGACCCTGTTTCAATAACAGAATGTGTACTTACTAGTACACCCCTCCCTCTCCCCACACAGACAGGATTTTCTTTTATCACTCTAATTTGACAAAAAGTGCCTCTTTCAAAATCTCACCCCAGAGGGAAGGAAGGAAATTCTATTCTTCCTTCCCTCCTTTCTGAGTCACACAGTCCATTTTCCCTAAGCTCGGAAGACCAGGTTGTTAATGCAATTGTAAGTTTGCCCAGGAGAAGAACTGCCATTTATAACCTCACTTGTAGGAGAAATGACAAGGCCTAGAGCACAAATTCAGGCACCCAGGGAACACACGCCTATTCGGTGATTGAGAGGCTGAGACCAAGGGTCACCCTACCTTCTGAGATATAAACTTAGAAATGAAAGTTTATGAGTTGGGAACTTGTTTCATTTAGGCATTGACTGAATGATCCTCTAAGCCCATTGAAAATAACAGATCAGAGGCTCTCTGAAAATAAATCTTGTTATGTAAGATTTCAAACGTGAGATGGGGAAGAAGAGGTAAACTACAGTTCCAGGCAGTGGGTGGCAGAGAGCCCCATGCCAGAGCACACAGAAGCTCATCTCTGTCATTGCGAGGAATGACCAGCCCCCATCATGCCCTTTGGAAGGCTTGGTCCTCCCCCTGGGGGCCAGAACAGCAGGGCACCTTGCTTTGAAAGGAGGCTGACTTCTCTATCACATCGTCTGGGAGAAAGAGTTCCTGTAAGTACCAAGTGAAATTAGATACTTAAACTTCAATATTTTGTTTTCTCTTGTACCACAATATTTATTATGTAGACAGAGATAAAACACCTTTCAAGGAAGGTCAAGAGCTCATTGATCTTAAGAATAAACACCAAATTCTTTAACATAGTCTTCAAAGGCTGTGTGACCTCTTTCCTTGAGGCCTCCCAAGCCTCATGTCCTATCCTGCTCCACTTCAGCTCTTCCAGTCCTTTTAGAACCTCCTGGGTGCTGTGCTAACTCCTACCTCAAGGCTTCTGCACAGACGTTTCCTCTGCCTGGAACTGACTTTTCCCCCTATCTCTATAGCCCACGCTTTATCCCATGGATGCATACTCATTCCTCAGTGCTCACCTAGGTGTCTCTACCTCAAGGACCCCTTCCCCAATTACTGACCTAGGACACCGCAACCCCCCCCTCGCCCCCGACCCCTGCATACATGTTCATTCCTCCTTTTGCTTCCCAGTACTGCTCATAATGAAAGTAATTTATCAAGTAATTGATTGATCCATGCCTCCCCCAGCCCCTTAGCAGGAGGAATTGCATACAGAAGCAGCCAAATTGTGAAAGGAAGAAAGGAAAGAATGAGAGAGTTTAAAAACCAATCTAAAAAAACTTCCCCTAGGTCACAGCTTCTGCAATCAGGCAGCACCGCACAAGATCAAGAACACAAGTTCTGCAGTCAGATGCCCGGATCGTCATCTCAGCTCCACTACTTGCCAACTGTGTGACTTGGGGGAATTTCACAACCTGTTTTTCAGATTCTTCTTTAGAAAAATGAATTATTTGCACTTTGAAGCCTCCAAACTGCTTTTTGGTTTTGGTTTGGGAGTTGTTTGGTTTAATGACGCTTTCAACCAGATAATAAGCGACCTGAGGACATGTCCTGGATAAACCAAATTTATTTATATCTTTTACTGGGCCTGACGGAGCTCTCCGTCCATCATTTGGAAATGAGGAATTTTATTTCATTCCTTTAGAATGAACACAGGTGAACACGACACTTTCAGGACCATTCAACTCTGTTTTAAAGGTGCTGTCTAAGAATTGAGGTCAAAGAGACTCTTGGCTTATCACTTATTTTCATTGTCAAAGTCTTGATGACAAGATGATCTTCATGGGGTGAAGATTGTAGATTTTGTTACAAAAAAAAAACACAAACAACCTGTCATTTTGGAATTGTCTCATCTCTCTTTGCAACCCTTCATGTTCCCTTTCTCCCTAAATCAGGAATTTAGATCACAGAGTTAATCATTGTCAGTGGAATAGATTCCAATGTGGTATGAGATGTGTCTGTGTATCTGTGTGTATACACACAAACACACACATACACACTCACATGCATACATGCAGATATATGTGATCTCATTTTATTTTGTCCTGATAATTTATTTACCATAAAGCACCACCAATCTGTTGAGAGCACAAAATTATAATCAGAAAGATCCATATTTTGACATTATTGAAATCACTCACATTGCAGTTTTTATCCTATATGCCAATGTTCAAATGTCTTCATGACTGGCCACATCCACCCAAATACACAAAGCAGAATGAAAGACGACAGAGGGAGAGAAACTCACATATCAGTCTGTCCTAACTGGTTGGCTGTTACACGACATGATGTAGGAGGGCAGCTCCACAGTGCTAAATGTTTTCTTACCACCTATTACTGGTATTTCCTACGCTGACCTAGACACACATAAGTATACAGGATGAAATGCAAAGGGTCCATAATTAAGTCACGAGAAGATAGTATTAAGAATAGCTCTTGTTACCTATCACTTGCTTCAAATCAGCCTCCTTAGATTCAATGAGGGTGTGACATCATCTCATCTTCAGCATGATTACAAGGGATAAGTTGACCACATAACAATCTAGGAAGACTCAGGGTTTCAGACATCCTGCCCCATAAATCCCACTAGCATCCCTCTATACTAGATCTGTCCAGCTGTTCATGCTAGTTCAAATAGAAGGGCAGCAATAAAACTCAGATATACACTTGCTAATCAAAATGTGCTTAAATCCAGGTTTGGCACCTGAATCATTTGTCTTCCCCAATGAATGACTCAATCTAATATTCAGCAAAATTACTTTTGCTTTTATGTGTTTCTATTTATCTACCATAGATTTTTAAAGGATTTTGCTTACATTTCATCCTCAAGCTCCTGAGATAATTTATTACCTGAGATCTACAAAGTGACTCCATTTACTATTATTATAACCATGTCATTCTTCCAAAGCTTCACTCTGGAATATTATGACAAAATAGCAAGAACATAATTTTAACACACATAAAAATTATTACCGTGCAGCTGTGCAAGTATTTCTTTTCTGTACTGAGGTCCACAATCAATTCTATTTGTGCATACTACACAAAGAGAGTAATAATTTAACACCCCTTGATTTTTTTCCCTTTCCTGAAATCTATTCAGGAGGTAGTAAAAGGCCTCAAAAATCTAAGCCTTGTGCCAAATATCTGCTACAGTCCTTCTGCAAAAACGCAAATGAAATAATTAAGAAGCTGCTTAAGCAACCATTTGCCACATACCAGATTGAAGGATTTGAAATATGTACAAATATTTTTAAATAACCCCCCAAAGGGGAAATTCTTACTAATAAGAGAAGCCTACTGCAGCTCCTGCTGCGGCGCTGCGTCCGGGGAGCACATATGAGTAAATATAAACAGGTTCCAACATTTTTCATCTTCCCTAAGGTATCTGAAAGAAATACTCTGATTTTAACTGCTACAAATCTGGGGCAGAACCCTTTCTAATAAGATTTCATAATCTTCACAGCACAATACTTTCCATGTGAGAGCAATCCCACGACTCATAATTCCCCAACAGTTAGTGTGCCAGGGTGAACTTCTGAGTCTCAGATAACATTATGGCTGTGGTTTATGCCCTGATTGATAACGTAGTCAATGGAAGCAACCTGTCCCACAGAAAGGATCCAAAAAGCTTTGCATAGTGTTTACGATACAGATAACCTCCTGGCTGACATCTGTGGAGGAAAACCTTTGATGGATGAAAGAAGCTATAAGATCCCGCGCACCCAGAAAGCTCTGGAGAATTTCTCATATATCACTCTTTAGACAATTATAGCACTTTAGTCATTTTATTTGGTCACAAATGCTTAACTGATTTTTATAGCAATATGTTTTTGCAGAGAGTATTTGATAAATACAATAAAATCATTTTATGCTTGATACCAGGGGACGGGCCAGGGAAATGCTGTTATAAGACAATATTTATTTTGTTATACATCATATTAGGCCCTGTAATGTAACTGGAAACTGAGTTTAACTGGAATGTCTCTCAGACTAACACATCCTCTAATTCCCTGCTAGCCAAAGTGTGACCATGGACTCCCACATCAGCATCATTGGAGAACTCATTAGACATGCAGGATCTTAGGTCCCATCCCAGACTTACTGAAGCAGAATTTGAATGTTAACAAGCTTCCCAGTTATTCCTCTGCACGTTAAAATTTGAGAAACATGCTGAGATCCTATCTTAGAGCAAGTTGTGGCCACAGATTGAAGACTGAGAGCAACAGAGGGGAAGGAGGTGACCATAAAGTAACCATATCTTTCGCATCTCTTTCCTCTAAGATCCTTTCCATAATTTGGCATTGACTAGCAGTCTTGGACTGAAATTGAAATGGCATGGGTGGGTCATGGACTGTTAGTGAACTAATAAACACACAGGAGGCCCATGCAAAAAGAAGGAGAAGACACTTCAGACAATCTGGTAAAATAATGTCCGTGTTTATTCTGAAAAGTCTTAACTTGCCCCCAAAGAGTCTGATGATTGTGGTGTGTGCAAAGCAGAACCTGAGCACTCTGAGGTCTACCTGCTTCTTGGCACACTTCATCTCTCCTGAAAATTAATCTACCAGGACCCAACTCATTCCTAATTGTCTTCAATATTCTCTTAGAGAATATCCCTATGAAAAGGATCAGTTGTCATATACCAAAGGCTAGGATGACATATTTAGAGCAAAGAGAATCAAAACAGCAGAAGAAATAAAATGTTATTTGGACTATGACTTCTGATATACTTAGGGGGTTTCTGGCTATAGAGAATGTGAGATTAGTACCACGTATACCCTTTTTAAGGATTAATATGGTTGTGAGAGCCTCTTATCCAATTGAACTGGAATACATTTTTTATATTACTAAAGGAGCTTCTTCAGACACCTATGAAAGATCAATAATTAGTATAAATAGCAGATTGCTCTCCACCTCCCCTAAAAAGGAAACTGGAGTATGTTGGAGATCAAATTGACCAGCACAATGCAACCAAGTGTTTCCAGAAAGAACCCTTTCCCCAAAGAAAGACCCCCTTCACCAAGGACTGAGTTTAACTTCCAAGTGGCAGATTTCTAGAGCAAAAATTACTGTATTGTTCTGTTGTTAACTAAAGGGGCTGTTCAACTTGACTATTTCCTTGTAATAGCAGGAGCGCCCAAAAGTTATCAGCTTTCATATTATTCAGGAAATGAAAAACAATAGAATTGAATTGTTTTATTTTTGAAGACCTTAGGTCAATCATGAACAGCTCTGGGGTCCTATCACTGTTTTATATTCTATCAGGCCAGCTGGCAGCTGAGCTGGATACAGCACAGTGCTTTCGTAAATGGATAGAAATGTCTAACATGAATGATAGGGCTCAAATCTTTACAAAGCTATTATATTAACATACAAAAGATCCTTCAGCCAAACTAGGTCATAAGGTCACAAGGAAGGACCCCAAAGGCAATGTTTATTATTTTTTGTGTGTTTTCCTATATTATTTGCCTTGACGAAATTGAATGATATTTAAGATACGGTGTTTATACTTTACAAAGCACTGTCACATACTATTTCACTTAACACTCAGAGCATCCCTGAAAGAAATGAATTAATGGCCTTATGTTATAGACAAAGAACTCAATTCCCAGAGCTCTGCCCAACATCTCACGAGTAACAAGTGAAAGACATACGACGTTTCCTTAATAGAGGAAGGTCAAAGCTACACTTCATTTAAAAGGAGATGAGGCAACAGGCTCTCTCCCTAATTCCACCAGAAGAAATTCACATTTTTTCAGAAAAGTGTAGAGAGACATAAGATAAAAAAAAAAAATTCAAACCTCATGTAGCCTCAATTCCTAGAATAATATCACTATGAATAATTTTATTCCTTAGTTTGAACATGCAACACTTTTTCTACAATTTCAAGTCCTATTCATTACTTAGAAGCCAATGTTAGTCCTTCCTGCTCTTTGAAGGCTTCCTTGCATACCAGCCAAAGTGACCATTAATCTTTCAAACTTCAATGACAGGAATATTGACTCAACATGGACCCTCATATATTGCCTTGTGTGGTTTTATTTATTTATTTATTTTTAAAGATTTATTTTTTTTATTTATACATACAAGCTGGGGTACAGGTCAGAGGTGTGGGATGGCGAGAGGGTTCACCAGAGACAGAGCGGATAGCAGAACAGGCAGATCAGAAATACACTGCTGAGGGGAGCAGCGGGCGAGGCAGGAGATGTCTGCCGCGCCATGTGGGATTCTCCCTGGCCGGGTGTCAAACTCGCGTCACTGCTGCCAACAGCTCCACAGCGCAGCACTTAACTGCTGTGCCACCAGAGAGGCCAGCCTTGTGTGGTTTTAGTCATAGCCATAGAGTCTTGTCCATTTGAAGAACAAGTTCTGAAGTGCAAAATGGTATCTCATGTGTGGAACCACATATCATGGTCTAGAAATTATGGACTCTGAAGTCAGTCATATTTGCATGCAGACCCCAGCATATTCCCCTTCGTGGTCATGGAAACTACCTTGCATTTCTCTGACTGTTTAATGTCATAATGTCTGAAATTTTCAGTAAGGTACCTCTGGTTATAAGCATATAATATGTAAGAGCCCCAATAGCTCTTGTTTTCATTCTAGGCCTAGGCAGCTAACATGCTTTCAGAAATGTACTGACCGGAAGAGATCAGTTCTCATTCTAACCCAAGGGTCACACTCCAGAAGCAGCTACTGTTTTTCTTTTTCCTATTGATACCTCAATCCATGATCAACCTCTAGCTTGTTTGCATATGAATCTTGTACCATTATCCACAAAAAGAACCCAAGTGTTTAGCAGACACATACAATAGGCATAGTTCAGTTTGTTACATTTTCTTATCTATAAACCATAAGAACATTTGACTTTCAGAAGCATTATGAGGATGCAACTGACATAATTAGTTAAAATAAAAAAACAGCTCTTAGAGTTCATTCAGAATCTCTCAATTAGATGAGTTACACCTTTTGATCTCCCCTAATCTCCAACACCTTCTCTCTGTCCTCAGTGTGAGCTAATGAACTTGTTTCCTGCTTTAATAAGAAAGTGGAAGCATAAACCTAACTCCGCTCACAGAACTACCGCATCTACCACGTTAGCTGCATCTGAATACCAGGAATCTGGAATCTTGTTCCTTTTATGATGGCATCCAACTCCCATCCAGTGCCAGTCCCTGTCCACATGTTCTCCAAAACCCATTCACTCTCATTTAAACATCACTCCACCTACCACCCACATTTCTCCATAGTCATCAGGATTTTCCCTCCTTATAGGATCATCTCCATCAACATTTAAATATGCCAAGATTTCCCATGCTATAACTTTGATTCCAATCATCAGTAATACCAAAACCTTCATTGGATCTCATGTCCTACTCCAGCTACAGCTTCATTTTCCTGCTCTCATTTATAACACAAAAATTCAAAAGAATTACCTATATTTCTTGTCTCTATCATCTTGCCTCCTTTTGAGGCCATTCAGTCAGGCTTTTATCCCTAGCACTCTACCAAAGGGCTTGCTTCAAGACCACCTCTAGTATCCTAATTCTCAGTCCACCAAGTATTAGAATTATCAAGATTACATGATATAGTTGACCATGTACCATTTCTTCTTCTTACCAGTTTTACTCACATGTAACTGACAATAAAAAATTGTATATATTTAAGGTAGAAAAGGTGATGTTTATATATATATATATATATACATATATATATTAGTTTGATTGTCATAGTCAAGCTAATTAATATATTCATCACTTCACATATTAACATTTTTATGAGAACAATTAAATTCTACACTCTCAGCATATTTATAGTATACAACACAGTCTTAGAAACTATAGTCACCAGGCTGTACATTAGATTGGTAGCACTTATTCATCCTGTATAAGTGAAACTTTACACTTTTTAACCAATGCCTCCATTTTAACCAATTTCCTCCAGTCCCCACACCCTGGTGACCACAATAGTACTACCTTAAGGATTTGACTTCAAGTTCACTTGCCCTATCTGCAGATACTTTATACTCTTGACTTCAGGTCACCACACATTTAAGAAGGTCCTCTACCTCACTGGTCACTCCTCTAGATCCTTGACTGATTCTTCCTCACCTCCCAGACCCTCACATATTAGAGTAACTCTGGTTCAGGTCTCACAATTCTCATCTTCATTCAGTCCCTGGGTGATCTCACACCACTTCCTCTCTTCAAATTGATATTGATATGCTGATAAGCCTTCCTAATTTATATCTCCAGCCAGAAGTTCTTTGGACTCCAGGCTCATTTCTTCCATCTGTCTTGACATTTTCTTTTGGATGCCTCTTAAGTGTCTCAAACTTAGCATGCAAAAAAGCCAAATGCCTCATCATCCTTCCTATCCTTATGTCAGTACATAACAACTCCATCCTCCCAGCTACATATGCCAAAAGACCTCGAGTCATCCTAGAATCCTTGACAGTTCTCTCTCTTACATGCCCTGCGTCTTGTCAAATTCTGTTGGCTTGTCCTTCAGAATCCTGCTTCTCTCCATCTTGATCATTATCAATTTACCACCACCTTGATCCCAGGTTATTATAAAGCCTTCCCACTGGTCTCTCTGCTTCTGTGCTGACCTTCATTGTTTCTCCACACAGGAGGCAACATGACCCTGTTAAAAGCTAAATGTGACTTTGTCATGGTTTTTCTCAAAAGCCAAAATCTTATCAATGAGCCAGACAGTTCTAGAATCTGATGCTATCGCCCCTTCACCCACTTTCACCAACCTCCTCTCCCCTCATTCATCTCACTACAATTGTACTGGCCCTCTTGCTATTTTGACAAGCCAAGTATACACTCTTCCATCACTACCTTTGTCTCATCATTTCGTCAATGATTTGTATTTCATTCATCACATAATCAGAGAGGTCTTCCCTAATTCTCCAATACTAAAAAAAAAAAAAAAAAAGCCCTCAAAACATTCTGCATCCTCCTTGCCTTGCTTTTCCAAAGCCTTTATCATAGTCTGATGTAGGATATACTTCCTCACTTATGTTTCTTATTTCCCTTCATTAGAATGTGAAACTTATGGGGCTTCCCTGCTGTAAACCTACAGTTTAGAAGTATCCCTGGTATATTTTAAGAACTCAACAAATGCTTATTGAATAAATGAATAGCAACTACTCTGTAATTTTCATTGTTGCCATAATTATCATCACCGTTTTCCCTCAAAGCCATACCCCAGGGTCTTTCCCAGGAGAAGTATGTGGTGGTTCATTGCTGATGGCATACATGTCATGAATGCACAGTGGCAAGCATAAATCTCCACTTCTTTCTAAATGCTCATCGATTTATAGCCCTATGATTTATACAGAAATCAGTCCAGAGTAAATTTCCTAACAATAAAAAACTTCCTTCTACCCACTTAACAGTAATTGGGGATGATGATGATTATGATTATTTTCAAGACAAATGGAGTACGGTACGATACACTGAACAGCACATCAAAAAATGTTTTCTCATCCTTTTAATAATCTATATTAACTATTCTGCCCTAAAATTGTGAAATTGACATGTTTGGGCCTAAAATATAACATGATGGCATCTTTTTTTACATTGATCTTAACAAAAAAATAGATGTAAAAAGAGTTAATATCCTCTTTGTTTTGGCTCCATTTGACTACTTCCTGCCACACACATCCAATATGAGAGATAACGGAAACTTTTCACCATCAGTTAGCAATTTTATTTTATTCAGGCATTGCTGGGCCACAGCCCTTTCTAGCCCTCAGTATATCATCCTCCACATTTGCCTCATTTTCATAAAGTCGTATTAGTAAATTCTTCATGATCCTAAATAACCATAACGATTAAGCACATAATAATTGTAAATTGAAAATCTACATATGGGATTAGCTCAATTACTCATTTTGTGAATAATTCAAGTCCCCAAAGAAACTTGCATTCCATTGCAGTGTTATTTATTCCGAAATTGTAAATACAGCAAGACTTTATTTATGTGAGCTCCACCAATTTGAAATTTGAAGAAATTCAGACAAGGTGAAGGCTGAAGGTTATCTTTGATTAGGATGTTCTTCATAATAGGGTGAATAGATTAACTTTGTAAATAAATATAAAGGAGAAAAAAATACCTGAGAAAAAGCAATTTTGCAGAACACCAGGAAATATTATGAATAAGATTTTGTTTTGTTTTTCTTTTATGGTAAAGAGTACTTAGATAATCATTCGGTTACTTTAGTACCATTTAGCAAAATATCCAACCTCAATGCAGACTCCTTTATCTTCTTATTTAATATTTCCAACTCTTTGATTTTATTATTTTAGTATAGAAGTGCTTTCACTTAGGCACAATCCCTGTAAATTATACTGAGTCACAATTGTTATGTTTAGAAGAAGCAGTTTAGAAGAAATAAACTGAATAAACATTAAAATAAATTCTATAATTCAATTTACTGCTATTTTAGACTTGCTCCTCCAATCTAACCTGCGTTAGTAGTGTTTTAGTACATAAGAATGCTGTATATGCATGGGGAACATTTTAAGGATCAGTAACATTTTTGAATTAAACAATTTAGGTGCAATTTCCCTTTGATAAACTTTTGTTTTCAATTTAAAGTAAGCATATATTAGTGAATGTGCTTTATTGCCTTTGAGACATCAAACTGCTCAGTTAATTTTGCTAATGCAAAATTAATTACATTCTATAACTACATGAAAATTGTATATTCTGGATTTCTTTGCAAAAATCACTAGCATTATATATAATAGCACTACTTACCGTGAGTTAACAATGACAGACCTTTAAAATGATAACTCACTTGGAAGACATTGCTTTAACCTTCCTGTGTTAAAAAAAATGCAAAATACTCCTATCAACACTGAATATTTATTAATTCACTATTTATTGGCCTATTTGTTGTTTTCATCACATGAAATACCTCAAGGAGCCATCAGACCCACAGATCAAATGATTTAGCACAAATCATATGAACTAAAACTATCTCAGCAGATACAACATTGGGATGTGGAAAAAAATTATACTTTGCACCTGATGGTCAACAAACTAGCAGTTTGCTTTTCCAGAAGGGAAGGGAATTTCAGTGACAAGGGTCTTCTGAAACCTTCTGCGTCTGCTTCCCTGAGATTCGAAAATGGCCTTGTACATTCTCTCGAAGCCTCAAGGCTTGAAAGTCATCCAAAAGCGAGGGACCAATCTAAAGTAGATTGGCTTATACCCAAATTTAATGAAACTTCCTTAGAGGAAACTGATTTTGCTCATTATCCTTTATGTAGATAATATGTGGAATTAATTCTCCTTCACTAAGTTATCATTACATCGAGCAGACAAACACAGATATAATGTTATTAAAAGTAATGGAACGAGTTCATCCACTGTTAACTTTAATGGCTTGTATCCTCTCAAGTGTCCCAGAGAAATGCCTCCGTCTCACCACTTTAGCAGATTAAAGGTCAGGGCTAAGGTTACCAAATTTCATGCTCACTAGAGAATAATCTGCTCTCACTCAGGTCTTACTCTCTTGGAGTTTTGAATGAAGCTGGGAGGGACAGCATAACTCTTCTAAAGACTTCTTTTCAATTGTGAGATACAGGTATGTATTTTTTTCATATTTATTTTGTAAAGCAATTGCAAAATAAAATTTTATTTTTACAATGAAATTATAAAGAGGCATATGAGATATTTAACTATGACATTTGTTACAATTTTCCCTTTCTGGGTCTTGCAGAAAGTATTTTTTAATATTCAACAATCACACTTACATACTTATTAATATTCAGAGTGAGTAAAGGCTGAGCAGGTAACACCTTTACATTTGAAGCATCAATCTTGTTATTCATTTTGGTGAAGTAAAACCTAATAAACCTTTCTTAGTTGCAAAAAAGCTTTTACTAAGCACCTCCTGGGTATATAAAAAAAAAGGAATTGCAGAACTTAGTGCAATGTAAGGGATACACATGTGCCCCCACACACATGCACACAGGTATATATTCATACATATGTATGTGCATGTATATGACACATATATACATATGTAAAACATGTAGAAGGCCATCACAGAAACATGTGTGTTCCCCTACTGCAGTTTCATTCATTCAATAAGCATCTATTGAATACTTGCTGTGTGTTAGGCACAATATTAGTACTGAGAATATAAAGACAAATAATAAAGGTTTAGTGCCGTTAGGAAGTTAATGATTGAAGATGACAAGCAGAAAAATAATATCAATAACTATAATTACATGAGAATGCAACATAAAAAGAAGTTGCTGGCATAAAAATATAAGAAGGAAAACAATATTCCTTGCACCATTGTAAGCTCTTGACTCTTCTGTAGTAAATTAACTGACCATATGTGTGTGGTTTTATTTCTGGGCTCTCAAGTGTGTTCCATTGAGCTGTGTATCTGTTTTATTCCAATACTAAACTGTTTTAATTACTACTGTTTTATCATCTAGCTTGAAATCAGGGAATTGGATTCCTCATTTTTATTCTTTTTATTTCAGGACTGCTTTAGCTACTAAGGGTTTTTTGTTTGTTTGTTTTTGTTCTCTATCCTGAAAAGTGATATTTGATAGAGAAACTAGGAAAAAATGATAAACTCCAAGTAAGTAGAAGAAATAAAACAATAAAGATAGCAGGAATCAATGAAATAGAAAACAAAAAAATTATCAATAAAACATATTTTTAGACCATTAAAAATGACAAACTTCTAATTATATCTATAAAAGCAGACACTATTATTGATATTATCAGGAATGACAGAGTAGAATCAATATTGATTCTATAGTTATTAAAAATATAATGATGGACTATTGTGAACAACTTTATGTCAATAACTATGACAAATTAGTTAAAATGAATGTATTTAAGAAAACACTATTACCAAAGCTCATTCAAGAAATAGATAAGGTGAAAAGATAAGGTGAACACATGACATCAATGATGAATTAATCAAACATTTAAGAAAGAAATCATACCAATTCTATATAAATTCTTATCCACCAAAATTAAAAAGTAAAGAATCCTCCAACTCATTTTATCTGATTATTACTCTGATACCAACCCAGACAAAGACATTATAAGAACAAAACTACATACCACTATACATAGATGAAAAAACAATTTATCAATTTTAAGCAAATCAAATCAAAGTATATATAAAAAGGACAATGTATAATAACCAAGTGGGATGTGCCTTAATAATAGAAGATTGTTTTGTCTTTTGAAAATTGCTAAGTTTCATTTACTTTGTTGACAAATCAAAAAGGAAAAATATTATAATCATCCCCATAGATTAGAAAAAAGTTCTGATAAGATCCAAAATACTTATGTTCCAAAAATAAAATTACTAGTAAGGAAACAAAAGTCACACACTGGGCAGTAATATTTGCACATCATGTTTCTGGCAAAGACTCATGTCCAGAATAGATAAGAATTCTCAAGTATTCCTGATTTTAAACAAGACTGAACTCTTACATGAAATTGTGGATAGAATGAATTTCCTCTGCCTGATAAAGGTACTTATGAAAAGCACTGTAGCTAAAACATATTTAATAGTAGAAGACTGAGTGAATTCTCCCTAAAATTAGGAACAAAACAATAATGTCCTTTTCATCATATCTATTCAACATTGTACTGGAGATGTCTAGGTTTGCCTTGGGCAATAGGCAAGAAAAAGAAATAAAAAGTTTCCAGACCAAAAGAAAGAGTAAAACTCCCTTTATGTAAGATGACATGTCATCTACCTGGAAAATCCTAAGGAAAACCAAAAAAGTTACAGAACAAAAAGTGAGTTTAGAAGGTTGCAGGATACAAGACCAACATACAAAAACCAATTGTCTTTCTAGATACTGCTAAAAAAAAAGAGATAATATAAAAAATTGGAGACACTGATAGAGAAACCTGTTAAAGTATATGTGACATCCTTATATTGAAAACTATAAAACATTGCAGAAATAAGCTTAAAAAGACTTATTTAAATGGAAAGATATAGCATATCCATGACTGACAAAATAATCTAACATTCTCCCAGAATATAAAGGATGTAGAATAACCAAACTAGTTTGGAAAATAACATAGTTGAAGGACTGTACTACCTGACTTGAAGACATTAGAAAGCTATAGTAATCAAGATAGTGCAGCACTGGTAGATAACAAACAGGTCAATGAAACAGAATGGAGAGTACAGAAATAGATGCATGCATACATCATCAATTGATTTTCAATGACGGGGCAAAGACAATTCGATGGAGAAAGGATAGACTTCTCAAGAAATAATGACGGAGCAATCAGATAACCACATGCAAAGTATGAACTTTGATCCATACTTCACATCATCCTTACACAGACTTTAATTTAAGCTTTAAAATGAATAAAGCTTCTGGAAGAATACAAATATTCTCTTGGGCAAGATTTCTTACATAAGATAAATGCAAACAGCACTATTTATTAAAAAATAAAGTAATAAATTGCACTTTGTTAAAGTGAGAAAAAAAACTTTTTTTCTGGGAAAAAATCACTGGTAAGCAAACAAAAGTCACACACTGGGCAATAACATTTGCATATCATATTTCTGACAAAGACTTATGTCCAGAATAGATAAAAATTCTCAAGTATTCAATATCAACTAATCAAAAAGTCAATTTTTAAAAATCAGCAAAATATGTACCAAGGAGAGGTAGACTAGAAGACTTCAAGGAAGAATACATGAAGCAAACATCTAACTTAACAGGTTGGGAGGAATTAAGAGTAAAAGTAGACCAGGACACTTAAAAGAGGAAACACATGTCTTCCACTGAGAAGGAAAAGAAAAAATTGAGTAGAAATCTCAGGTAAAGGTGTCAGAGAAAGTAAAGAATTTGTTAAGAGGTATGTCCACAGAATAGTTTCTATCTTCTCAGTTAAAAAATTATCAGGGTAATTAGCTAAGTTGTGCCAGGAGATTTAGAGAAGGGTTAGAAATTTTTAATATTTGTTGCAGGATCACTTAGAGATTAGTAAACTTTTGACAGGCTAGACACTACGGCTCAATCATCTACTTTAAAAAAAAACACAAATTACTATAAAACCAATAGGCAAAACGATATGATTTCTTCAATTTAGAGAAAACAAATGGTTACTTTGACCAAGAGTTGGAGGTTAGCCAGTAAGTGCAGCCAAGGGTCAAGAGGGAATAGAATTGTGGTTACTTCTTAAAGTGTATTTGAAATGGTTTCCTCAGTTCTGACACATTCATCCATATATTGAAAAAAAAAAATATTTACTTAGGATCTGATAGACCTGTGTTATGGAGCATGCAAGAACAATTATCTTCAATGAAGGTTAACAGTATATAATCAGTAGGAGAATAAATACATTTATTGATTCCTTTTCCTTGCTATGGACATAAGCCTGCAATTGAATCATAGCATCTTAGAGTCAAGAGAGATTTTAAGGGTTATATAGTTCAACACCATCATTTTATTGTTGATGAAAAATAAAAGTCCAGGGATTTCTCCTAATGTAAAAGAACAATATCCTTTGGTTCCCAATCAGTATTTTAGCCACTCATCAGACTTCTTTTGCAGAATTTCTAATCAACATTGAAGGCAATATATCATCCATTCTACCTGGAAACACCAAACAAGAGCATTATTTGGCAGAATAATTTTAGTCAAAGGCAGAAACAAGGCTTTAACAGTGAACTTAAAAATGCACTAGCTAGTGGTTGTACCACCTACTATTTCCAAGCTACTTAAATTAAGCAATTTTAAACTGGAGACAATACCATGTTAAATAGTACATATTCTCAGTGTACGTTAGCTCTAATTTTGCTTTCACTTTTATAACTGAAAATATTAAACTCCAAATAATGCTATTTTATTGCTAATTTTTCCAGTTTCTAACTAATTTCCTAATGATGATAAGGTAAATGCTTTATCAGGAGTTGGTTTAGGTGAGACATTCTGGCATTCTAGCAACAATGAAGAGGAGGGAGATATTCCCAAATGGGAAACAAGATTACAAATTCTCTGAGGTCAAGACCACATGTATTGTTCATTGTTATATCACCCTGCTCTTAGAACATTAACTACCATACAGTAAGCGCTCAAAACTACTTAGTGAATGAATTCATGTATGAGACGTATGGAGAAAATTGATCCTATTAGCAGATGTGCGGTGTCCAGACACTGAGATCTGCACAGAAAGTCTAATCTGACAGGTGTAGGAATAGGCAAAAAGAAACTTCAATATTTGGTGCAAACACAGCTAACTAAGGATTGGAAAATATAGAGAAGAAATTGTAAGAACACTTTCTGACACATGAAATATCCTCGTGTGATATGGGCAGCAAGAATGAATTAGGGGCAACATTGCTGTGGTGAGAAAAGAATTGGATGTGTAGTCAGAGACACAGGGTTTGAATTTTATTTCTGTTATTAACCAGCAGTGGAGACTGAGAAATTTGCTTGACTCACTGTCATTCTATCCCCATCTTCTCTCTAATGTCATCATTAGCCACATACTTGTCAAAAACAGTGAGCACTTTTCTCATGTCATACAGTTTAAATTTTGATATATTACTACCTTTTGAACACTTGTTCCTCCAATCTCTCTGTTTCTGCTCTGTTACCAATTTTTCTCTGGATTCTCCTTTTGGGTCTGAAGGGATTCTTTTTCTGGTCACCCTCTAAACATTGATGCTCCCAAGGATTCTGTCATCAGCTTTCTCTCCTGCTCTTTCTGTATGCTTTCCCCAATCAATCTCATCTACCATATTGCTTTAAATAATTTATTTATAACTTTTACCTAGATGTCACCCTTATACTCAGAACCATATATCTAACTTTCTACTAAAAATATCTCCATGTGAATATTTCTCAGTCACATAAATCTAGGAAACAATATGGCCAGAACCAAATCTTTTCTCTCTGTTCCCTCTACAATCTTAGTCCATTCAGGAAACTATAACTAAATACCGTAGCTGGGTGACTTAAACAAGCATTTATTTCTCATTGTCCTAGAGGCCAGGAAGTCCAAGATAGGACCCTCTCAAGGTAAGTATCTAGTGAGGATTCACTTGCTGGTTCATGTGTAGTGATCTCACTGTGTTCTCACATGGCCAAAGGGGTAAGGAAGCTCTCTGGGTCTGTGTTGTAAGGGCATTAATCTCCTTCAATAGGAGGTCCGCCCTCATGATCTAATCACTTTCAAAGTCCCACTTCAAATACCATCACATTTGAGATTAGATTTCAATCTATGAATTCAGTTGAAAACATAAACATTTAGTTTGTGGCAACATTACAACTTCCTGTTCCTTTTCTTCTGTTTTCTATGTTGCTAATGACAGATCTAGTTACTCAAACCAAGACTGGACCTAGATGCCTCCATCTCTCTCACCCTTACAAATTCAAGCAAAGATATCATTTTGTGTTTTTACATTTTTCCCTTCTCCTATGCTCACAGGTTAGAGTTAAAGTGCCTCCTATAAGACTTTCACCTATCTTTTTCTTCCCTTCCATGCTCCACTCAGCCTACCAAGTCAAGTCTAATATCAATGTGTTTCTGAATAAAATGCTTTATTTCCTCTGTGGTTTGCTAATTATCTGTTATAATAGTCCTGGCATAATTATTAGTAATGCATTCTTTCACTATATATTTCATGTATGCTTTATTTATACCATGTATTATATGGATGCACTATATATTACCATTTTATACTAGCTACTATATATATACACTATATATTACATATATAATATATAATCACTCTACTCTTACGCTAAAGGATAAAGTCCAAGTTCATTACATAACGTGAAATCTTTCATGACCTGAATCTTCTTATCCCTTTACACTCATTTCCAGTTACCTTTCCTCTGCAGTCATTGTATGCTCAACACTTGTGTTTTTGTAGAAAAAGTTATCCTCACCTGGGTCAGAGTATAATCCTTATTCATCCTTTAAAACTAAATCAAGGGTTTTTCTGTAATATCTTGCTCCACAACTTCTTTGTGAATAATAGACCACTTCCTCTTTTATATGTTTAATTCTTTTATAATTCACTTATCTATTTTCCTTCCTTTTAACTACCTTGATCTTCATAAAATTGTGATTCTTTCTGTGTGAAAAGCTATGTCTTATTTACCTTTGGTTTCTCAACAATTAGCACAGTGCCTGGCACATAAAAAGTGTGAAATAAAGGTTAAGAGTACATATGATTGAATTAGTGAATGTGTCAAAGAGTCTTAGGGGATGAGAGAATGAAAATGAGCAGAAGAATTTTAAGGTTAACACGGCAACACATGTTGCCTTATTTCACGCCCTGTCTGAGTTTCAATCTCTCAATTCAAATTCCATTATGTGTATAAGTTTTTGGCTTTGAAATATTACCATCAGTATAGCTGCCCTCTGGTATCAATGGATCACACAACAGGAGAACAAGGAACCAGCTGCCTGTAGGATTTTTGTTCTCAAATTCAATTTTCAATTAAAACAGTAGGCAATTGCCATTTAAATAAATTTTGTTTGTTAGAAGCCTCCAAACTAGAATGAGTCCATCTCAAAAATAAAAAAATACCATCAATAATTTAAATTAGAAGTTTTCATTCCAACCCATGCAAAGTTGTTCTTTTTCTAGGAGAAATTCATATATTCCTTTCCCTATGATTTATCTCACTATTTCAAAGTTCTATAGACTTCATTCCAGAATCATCTGACACCTTAAATACATCTCAGAAAATCTTCAAAGGTAGATTAGTCTTTAGAAATACCTAAACCTATCCTTCATTTTTATAAATGAAGAAGCTAGTCTAGAGCATCTAAGTACCCAAGCTCACAATTCCCATGAAGAAAGGTCCCTCACTCTCTCCTAGTCCCCTTCATCATACCCATCATATCCAGAGTCAAATAAAGTCAATTCAAATGAGAGAGCTTTAATATCAAACCCAAGCACTGCCTAACTCTACCATTGTTTGGAAATCTTGCATTACCAGAAATATTTAAAATATCCCACCAGTCATTGTTTAAGAGGCTACTTAAAAGAAATCACACCCTTTATCATGTTTTTATAACATGCATATTTAGCTTACTTCTCCGTACAATTTTCTTTTAAAAGATGGACACTTTTTTCTTCATTCGCATTAACAAACTGAATTGACAGCTGAGAAATGACTCAAAGAACCTTACCATCTTTTGCTCTATAAGATACTGTACTTTATGAAATAATCACCATTATTTTAATTTTACCACTCTTGAGTCACCATCCTTCTCCCTCTTTAAGGTGATAATTATAGTAATGACCTCACCATCAGGTATTTCTTAGGAATTAATGATCAACTGAGGTTAATGGCCCACAAAATAGGCATGGTCCATCAGCTCCACCCAGCCTGTCATTAATCCCCAGGAAATGTCCTGCTTCTCAATTGTTATTGCTTAATTTGGACGCTTTTCATTCTCATCAAGTCTTTCAATATTGCTACATCCACCAAGAAGCTTTGGGTTTTATTTTACAAGTCTATGTCCTAATGGTTCAGCAAGAGTGCCTTCCCTAACTGGTGATCAAATAAAACTAGAATGCACCTTATTAAAAGTTACCTTAAAAGCCATTAAACATCTCTAGACATTTTAATGTTTTATACATTTTATGAACGGCTTTTAAATCAACAAATGGAATAGGGTACTATGTCCTTAAGAATAGAGCACCCAGTGCTCCCTCCTATACCCCTTTAATCCTGTCCTTTCTTCACCTCAGAGAATAAATCTAATCATTTTATTTACTTTTACAAGTAACTTTCCCTGGTTCAAAGTGGTTTTAAACGCGAAATGGTCTCATAAGTTGTCTACAGCACTCAACATTACCTATCCTTTACAAGCAGTTCCCAGACATTATACAACCCGCAGCACTGCTACCTCTTTTGTTTGCTGTACCTACAATGCTTCATGTCATTCAGAGATGCACAAAGCTTCTCTGGCCCTCTTTTGAGTTCATTTCCCTCTTCAATTTGATGAGTGGGGCTACAGTGGAACTACGGGAGGTGGGAGTAGATGGCACAGAGAGGTCTAGAAGTAGCACGTAACAAGTCAGCGCTCTTTCAGCACCAAAGTTGATTTCAAAAATACAATCAAACCCTTGCTGTGAGAAAAAAATACTGTCAACAAATAGTATTTCATAAAAATGGAGAAAATAATATCTGTATTGTCATTTTCATAAAAGTATAACAAGGAAAAGCTTGAATGGAGGAAAAATAATTCTTGTAAATTCCAAAATAATTCCTTTAGTATAAGTAGAATGCAGTAGCAAATACTAAAGATACAAAAGCAAGTATACTAGGACATACACAGGCATCATTAGTCTCCAGTAGGTAAGAGTTTTAGTCTTAGATCTGCCAGTCTTTAGCTATATCACTTTGGGTAAATTATTTATTCTCTATGGCTCTCAGGTCCTTCATCTAGAAAACAAGGTATTAAACTAAGTAATGCTCTAATTTCTTTTCAATAATAATATCGCTGCTCAACAAATTTTTTTATATATATTTTTATTGTTATTTATGTCTTTTACATTTTGTATTCCCCTTGGGTAGCCCACCACCAATTCACCCGTGATCCATCTCCATGGTCCCTTGTGTTCTTTTCTATTCCATTTTGTGCCCTTTTCCTTCCCTCCCTCCGCCTCCCTCCCCCCATCCCCGCTGATTGTCGCTCAACAAATTTTTACAAAAGTCATGTTACTGAAATAAAATTAGTCATTTCCTATCAATGCAACAATATGTATGTGCGCAACAATAACATGACAGTCAAATTCTAATTTTGGCTCTAGTTTTTTTTTTGTAATCTGCAATAAATGGATGCTTACATCACAAAATGCATACCAATAGTAATAGGCCTAAGGTTAATACCTGTAAAAAATCAAGTCATAGACTACTTCTTAAATTTCTTCACTTGTCTCTTGTACAGCTGCTCAGGAATAGAATAGATGGAAGACAGTTTCCATTGTGCAAAAGCACAGCCTTAAGGCTCAGTTTCGAAGAGTCTAGAAATAGTCCCCATTCTTGTGGGTCATGAGTGATTTCTAAGGCATTCATGAGGCCCTCAATATCGGAACAGAATAACAGAGTACTTTCCTTTCTGAAGAAAGGCTCTAACTGCTGGTAGCACTTTCGATATAAAGTAACTGTGACATCTTCTTCTAGAAGATTCCATTGTTGAAGTCTTGATCCTAGCAATTCTGCCTTGTTCTTGGATAAGTCCAAATCCTGAACCAGGTCATTGAGTTCTTCCTGTGTTAGTCTGTGTGGGGTTGATGATGCACCACAGTGAAAATCTGGATCACTGCATGCTGATGGAGCAGGAGAAGAACAGGCTGGCTCACCCTTGTCCTCATCAGATGAATCAAGAGAATATTCTGCTGGAGGTTCTGGAATAGGAAGTCCCTCACCATGTGGAACTGGTTTCAATGCAGACGGAATGTTTGGGTAGACTATTCTCGACATCTTTTGCTTCGTTAT
Organism: Scalopus aquaticus; assembly: GCA_004024925.1. Taxonomy (NCBI): domain Eukaryota; kingdom Metazoa; phylum Chordata; class Mammalia; order Eulipotyphla; family Talpidae; genus Scalopus; species Scalopus aquaticus. The sequence continues at coordinate 24,824 of PVIJ01013367.1, forward strand.
TCCGCTGGAAAGAGGAGGAACCGAGAAGAAGCAACAGTCTTTCATGTGGTTGCTTGACTCTCTCCACACCATGGGGACTGCAAACGGCATTGATAGTCTTTTGCCATTTAACACTTTGAAAGCTGTGTTGTACATGTAGCACAGCATGGATGTGGGGTCCAAGGCTTGTCTTGGTCACCAACCTTGCATCCGAAAGTAAAGATTATAAGCCTTCTTCACTTGAGAAGTGATACTTTTCTTCTGGTTGGCAAGTGTCACTTCCCCACAAATAGAGCAGAAATTGTCCACGTTATTAATGCACTTTCGAGGCATTACTGTTCTGTAGTGTGCCTAAATGGATAAAATAATAACAGTTCTATGGAACAGTCGCTTAAACTGTCTCGCACAAAGTCTGAAATATTTTCAATGCTCAACCTTTCTGACAGGGCTTTCTATAGTGCACTGCTGATGTCAGCTTACTTAAGCAGCCTCCTGGCAGTAGTATTGCATTGCATCAGAAAATGATGCAATCAACTCTGGATTATGTGTGCATAATGGTATTATGCAATGCGATGCAATGTGACATCATTCTAGGCTGATTTAGGATGTTGTTGCAGTCCTACTGGATAAATTTACAGGGTGAAACATATAAAATAAGTTATATGAAATATCTTTAAAATGAGAGCTAATAAAAAACTTTCAGGGTTATATTCATGTTCAGCACACCAAGATACTACAGATTAGGACCTGTTTAAGTCAGTAACGATCTCAACGTTCACCAGTGTATTCTATGATTCTTTGAATATATAATCAACTGTCATAAAAGAATTTAATGTATGACAGGTTATTTTCAAAATACCTTATTCTACATCAAGTTTATTCTACTCAGTTACTAATTATTAGAACACATAATATGAGGTAAGCATTGTATAATATGGAAGGAATACAGAGTTGTAAAAATGTGTATAGAAGACAGTATACGCTCCTTGTTCCCAAAGAGCTTGCAATCTAATGGGGAATGCAGAAGTAATATTAACAAAGACTAATGGAACTAAGTAGGAAATGGGTAAACTGAGATGTCATTTATTTAAGCCTAGGCTATCTGGAGTCACTAGGAAAAGGTAATGTTAGGAAGGCAGGAAAGGCTTGGTTAAGAAGGATCTCATATTTCATAGTAAGGACTTCAAGTTTTATTTGAAGTTGAATTGGGAGATATTAGAGACTTTTAATAAATGATTATTAATAAAATTAATTTTTGACCTTCCCAAGGAAAATATAAAAATAGTTTTATTCAATCAGAACGTTAGAAATAGAAAGCATTTCATTGTACCAACATTTTGGTTTTGTTTATTGTTTGTTTATTTTTATTGACTTTTTTTGAAAAAGGAAAAAAAGTATTATAAAGCTTCCAAACTTCTAATACGATTTTTTTAAACTCACACACACACGTGTGTGTGTGTGTGTGTGTGTGTGTGTGTTTGTGAGTGCATGTCTATGTTAGGTAGACACTATGTTATGTAAATGGTCATGATAGTTAAATTATATCCTCTATGTCAAATATATCTTCATTCCAAGGAACCCAAGTGCAGTATTTACCACCAAAATGTGAAGTAATTCTCATCAGCAAATATTTCACAATTAATTGGAAAGGGTTTGGAATTCAGTATAAGTCGAATGGATTTACGAAGGGAGAAAGTAGAGGTTTAATCTGTATAGATATTCAACAAATAGAATGTTCAAAGACAAGAACAAGAAGAAAGAGTCATAGAGGGCATTCAAGAAGAAAGGAAGGGAACTGTGTTTAGGCAGCCAAATCTCACTAGTGACAACAATAAACAAGCTTACTTTGGATTTCAGACTGTTTGGTATGCTCCAATCTACTATAGGAGATATAATCTTCAAAGGGAATTGATAAAAACCTCAGTATTTGGGACTTTTAAACTCAAACTGGATAACATATTAGGAAGGATTTTCAAGGAATCAGTTCTGCACTGGGAAGAAACTGAACTCTATGACATGTCTCATCCACACATTTTTCTACTGTTCAATAAAATTTTAAAGAATTGGGGAGGGGGGATTATTCAGAATTCCTTTTATCTCCACATTTACAGTGTTTATTTTTTCCTCTCAAGAATAACTATACTAGTTCAACTAATAAAATGTCTTGACCTATAGCATTGCAATTTTAGATACATAGTTGATAAGATGACATTGAAGAAACATGCAATTTTCTGTTGACTAGATCTTAAAGAGTGATGAACTTTTAGCAATATTTGAGGTAAGTCATTGAGCTTCTTTGCAGCTCAGATTTTTTCAACTGTAAAAATAAAAGGATTATGGGTAAATCACTATATAGCATGTTTACACACTAATCAGCCATTAATATATGTTTAAACATTTACAACATATTTTAAAACATATAACATAAGCAATAAATGCACACATGACTAGATAAATAGATGCAAACTGTTCATAAAACTCTCTAGCAAACTGATTTTTTCTTGTAGGGTACACGCAAGTTCTTGTAACTTACTATATTCAGGCACAGTTGGATCCAGGCGGTCAAATGATGTTTTCCTAAGAAAACTCTATGTGTTCCAGGGTGGAATAGGGTGGGGGCAGTGCTAAGTAAAAAGACATTCTCAACAAGAAGAAAATAACAATACTAACTGCCATTTAAACATAAATGTCTGAATATGGATTAGGCTCAACGGCTAGAAACAGAGGTCCAAGTAAGAAAGGAATTGATTTCCCTTTTTCAAAACAACACAGATGTAGGAAATAAAGAACTATCATGAAAAATTCTCCATTATCAAAGAGCCAGGCTACTTCTAACTTTCTGCTCTGTCATCTCCAGTGTGTGACCCTTATGCTCATTTTCCAAGATGGAGTCCTAGCCAGTATATTCTAACCAATAGGAGGAAGAAAGAAGAAAAGTAACATGGGACCCAAAGCTCTGCCAGAAATTTCCTGAAAGCAGCCTCACTGGCTGATTTACACAGACCCTTTGGGTCATATTCAACAGCAAAGCAAGACATGACCTGTAGTTTTTATTCTGGACAACTGTGTGTCACCTAAAAGTTGGTGACAACAAGTATGTATATTGGAGTAAGAAACTAAATCTTTGACATAACATTAGTACATATACCAACAATAAAACAGAAAATCAAGTATTTTTGTCTATGTTGTTCACTGAAACTCAGATTGTGAAACAATTCTTGAAATATAGAAAGTACTCAATAAATACTTGTCGAGAGAATGAATCTGTGAATGCATGTATGCATACAAAAACACATAATATGTGCTGATGATAGTATAAGATCACTAAAACTCCTTTGTAGATTTCAACATTAAAAAAATAAAAACTTAAAAATAGTCTTCCACAGATGAGATGAATGGAAAGAACATGAGTTGTGGGTCACACAGATCTGTTTTAACATCATAGGTTCATCACTTATTGACTTTGTAATGTAGGGAGATGGATCTGATCTTGCTAACTCTTAAAATGTAAAATTGTGTATAATCTAAGTTTTCAGAAGAATTTAACTGAGTTAAAGTAGCAACTGACACATAATAAGCCCTTAGCTATGGTAATTTCTGTTTTCAATTAAATTCTGCATTGCTATATAAAACTTGGCCAATTACTCTAGTTCTTCCCAAGATAATCTCTGGAAAAATCTGTGCTACTGAATTTATCCTTGTGTGTGGATGTTTGTTGCTCACAACATATAAAAGCAGGTACTAGAAATTTGAGTGCTACAATTTTTCTCCCAAATCTCTCTTAGGTAGATTGTTACACACCAATATATTAATGTTAAAGCCCTCAAAAGGAATGCAATAACAAATGAAGTCCTTAAAAATATTTAATATTGGAACATACCTATTAATAATGGGCATTTGTTTTTAAACATAAAATATAGCATGTATTTGATTATAAATTAGGCTTATAGTTTGGCAGACAAGTACAAAAATACAAACAGGAAAAAATAAACAGAGCAATGGGGAAATAATGGAACCAGCTTAAAACTACCAATACAAAATAAAATGTAAACAAAAAATCCTGCCTAACTGATATAATTCTAAAAAGAAAAATATATGTAACTGACAAAAGTGAACTGAATCTGGTTAAAACACATATTGTTTTCAGGAGTCATCTGAAAAAAGATTCATGGCTAAGATAATCACTAAAGGTTGCATTTACTGGAAAAACGAATTTTGAAGTAGGTCAAGAATTCCTTCAAAGCAGTAGATACACTTAAAAACATTCAACCTGTCAACTGCAAATCAAGTAACAGTGTTGATCCTGCAAAATTTTTTCACTGTCACTATGAAGTGAACTAAAAAGAATGAAGAAAATGCTCAGCGCCATGAAACTACAAATTGCTTTTAGGATTTATATTTTTCCATCCTTCTAAAAGTAGCACTTAATAAAATAATCTGGTTCTTACTCCAATTCAATCATAATAAAACATAGATTCCCAAACCCAATTTACTATTATTTTTTCACTAAGTTTTAAACACCTTTCATCCTGAGAACCAATGTTTTGTTATCAGAAAAGGTCTTTACCCATAAGCCCAATAAGTATAATGAATTTTTGAGGGGAAATAGCAATGACCTGCAGCTGAGATGGTTTCTCTCCTAAGCCACTTGTATGGACAGTCCATAAAATGACATCAATCCCTGGCAATTTGCTTGGCCTGAGTTTGTGGGGGTTTTATTAATTTTTGTTTCTCTATAAGCAGTTGGCCTGTATTGAGCACTTACTCTGTGCCACACACTTTACAAACTTTATAACATTTTATCCTCAAACAACCTGAGCAAGTAGATATTAGCATTCTCATTTTGCATTTGGCATATTTTTGTTGTAATAGGAAGCATAACTTATAAATGATAAGCCATCTAGGATATGGCAGAATCTTCCTTGGGTATGTTGCCTCCACACTCCTGTCAGTCCAATAAAGCATCTAAGCAATGCAAGTTTGCCAGTGCAGAAAGACTGAGGACTGCTAGGGAAAAGATATATTCTGTCCAATAGAAATAGGAAAGCATATATCCTGTCAAATTCATTTTTATGTTCTTTGCATAGATACTGAAGAGTGTAATTGCTGGATCATATGACAGATCTATTTTTAATATTTGAAAAACCCCCATACTATATTGCATGGGACTGGACCAGTCACATTCCCACCAACAGTGGACAAGGTCTCCTTTTTCTGCACACCCTCATTGACACGTTTCTGATTTTTTAAATTTAGAAACAAGACAGGGAACAGATAGAACTAAACCAAAATAAACTTTAGAGATCTGACTGCAGAACTGAGGCTAGTGGGGTGGAGGGGGGCGGGGCAGAATACAGGAGGGGGAAAGCAAAGGGAGGAGAAGGCTCAAGGACTCTGGTGGAGGATTATGGGTGCTATGATGGTGGGTGTGGTGTGATAACCTATAGATGCGGAGGAGTGCCACTACACCCCCAAATCATCCACAGTGCTGTAAATCAGTATGACCCTAAAAAAATTTTTTAAATTTAAAAATAATGAGAAACTGAAGTTGGCAGGAGGAAGATACATTCTGCCAGGAAGAAGTTAAAGAGCCTCTTGTCAAAGGCTGCTGGATTATTTTAGCAAATAGCACAAAATAGCAATCTGACATAGCAGAGGATTTATTAGAACTCTAGCAAATTTTCAGTCCTTCACAAATTCTTCTTGTCTGCCTTCTCGTATATCCACAGCTACCACAGATAACAAATCCAAACTTAGGATTCCAGAGATACTCCAGTGAGGAAATATTTACAAACATCTTATCTCAAACATTAAGCTCAAGGAATAACAAGAATCACATTCTATTTGGGCAAGTCCCTTTTCTTCCGTCATAACCTTAGTAAATAGAGAAGTAATAACATCTTTCACTTGTTGAGAGCTTACTAGACATTATGCTAAATGCATTTAAGCATTGCATTAATTAATCTCTAACAAAGTTTTGAGTAAGAATTATTATTTCTCCATTTACCAGGTATAGGTAACCTCGCCTAAAATGTTAAACAACCCAGCTGAGGCCTCCTGCTGATGAGAGGCAGTGCAAAGACTGGTGATCTGGACTGTCAGACACCCAAGTTTGTGCACATTGTTAACCTGTGTCTTCATCACTGTTTAATCACTTCCCCCCCCTCCCCACCTTCTTACTCAGGGAGGAGCTTATGCAGACTACAGAGTGGGCTCCAGAGAAATTCTGAATGGGAAACTGTTTCTAATGTATACACCAATTATTTTCTATAATTTAAACAAAAGCTATATTTTCTTCTTTCAGCATCTCCTTTGATTGAAATTAGCTTTTCTCCTTTTACCACCTTTCCAGACCTTACTGTCTAAAATGTGTTCATGATATTTAAAAGGCTGGTTAAACCCAAAGGTAAAATGGAAGCTTCATTCTGTCTCTCTTAAGCAATATGATTCAGAAACAAAGGAGACTACTCATGAGAGAGACAAAAATCTTTTCCTATTCACTTTCTTCATTTATCTCCTTTGGAATATTTTCCAATTCCTTTGCTAGAGGAGTGTCTTAGTGTCTTTCTCCTTTTTATTATATTAGCAGTTTTTCTCATTTATTTTCAGCCTCTTTTGTTATCAGCATTTTTCCCTATCTTAAGAGCAGAGTTATGAGTTTTCTGTCCCTTCAGACTTTATAAGATAGTAAAACTATAACTCTATAGAGACTTTTGCCTTATTCAATTTTCTACTCAGCTTGCATGTCTGAATCAAATCATTCCTGTGTTAATTGATTGGAAATGCCGGTTTACTAGTTCACAACTAGAAATAAAATTTGATGGGCTCAAACTTGTCCCTCAGGACATATTTCACCAAATCCTTGTTGGGGATTCTATTTTTGGAGGAGGTAAAAATGGAAGCAGCCAGATGAGTTTTGTTGGCATGTCAGTTCAATGGATGGATGTCAGAAATGTGGAATATATTTGTCTTTTATCACAGAGACTTTGGACATTGCGGTTCTGTGTTATGAATCTCTGCAATCATAAAGGAAGTTCTCTATGTCTCACTTGACAACTCCGTCTTATGTTCATGTCCCTGTATTTATACATCAGTGAGAGCATCCACTGACATGTCCCACAGCATTTTAAAAGCTGAATATTGTGTGACTTCAGAAAATTGAACTGACATTGTTTAAAGCACATAACTTGGATAAGGAAAATAGAACCTCTATTATTAATATAAAAGTTTCCTGTGTTTCCTGCCAGTCATCTTGATGATTTGAATCACTTACAGGATGACTTCCTTTTAACTGCTGAAAATATCCTCTCTAATTTAGGTTTAAAGGGGTTTCTAAATTACTTGTACTTCCTATTCATGCTTGGAGAGTAAATACTCTCTAGAAACTTGAGACTTGCTTGTAAAATTAAAATGAAGCAAGTAATGTGTCAATGATATGACTTCCTTGATTATTTTCTTTTTTTGCCAAGTGAAATAGAGGATCATCAGTTATCTCTCAGGTACTCCTGCAATACTGAAAACACTTAGCAACCAAAGTAAAAAAAAACTGTCTCACATGGGAGGTTTCCAGTCATATATCTGATATAAATCAACCAGAAAGCCTCAAGAAACAACAGTAGGGTATCAGCTTATTGGTTTGGAATCATCTGGCCACAGGCACTAATATAGAGTTTCTAGAAAGTCAAATACGGACAGCAGGTAGTTTCAGTGGTAGCAGGATCCCAGCTGGGGAAGAGGGAAGCCTCTGTTGTTGTCATGGATAAGCTGATATTTCTGTCACTCTTGCCAGCTATGAAATCCATCTTAAATCCTTTCTATATAGAACAGTCATGTTTTTAGGATTACTAGAGAAGGATCAGAGTCCTAAATATTCACTAATTGGATTTCACATAGATGATCTAATTCATGATTTCAGAGTATCAATATAAAGGGGGGAAATCAAACCTATTTGCCTTTTTCTCTCACAAAGAGCTTTCATTTTTTAGAACCTAGGAGAGTAACAACAAGAATAATTAAGTTTTTTTAATAAGAAAGTGTTTAGGGGCACCTCAAACCCTCATTTAGAGGGCTTTTGGGGGATTTTTGGTTGTATTCCACTGGTTTTCTAGTTTCAAGGAACATAGTTTCCCCAAATGTATTACATATTCCCAGATAATCATTCAAAATCCCATTCTGCATGATCTCAAAAGTCTAATGTTTTGTCAAGGTTCCCACTTTCCACTGAGGGTCCTCTTATATGTTCAATAAATAATTAGTGAAGCAGATAAACATTGTCCTGCACATAGCAATGAGTAAAACAAACAAACTTATGAGAAATGAAAGGAGGGTTTAGAGGCAATTTCTATCCTTCTTACTGTGAATGTTAAGCTGCCCCTCCCTACCCCTAGGTGCAGTGACTTGCTCCTTAATGCTCCCAGAAGGTGATGTACTTTTCTCTATTGTATAAAGGATTTACCACAACAGAGGTTGGAGGTTTGGGCTCATGCCTTTTTCTTCCTGCATGACCCTTCAAAGTGCATAAAATAAGCTTTTTTGTTTTGTATTCTTGACAATCTAGCACAATTCCTGGCATATCAAAAATGTTTAATAGATATTTATTGTTTAGACATTTTATTTTTGAAGGGAAATCCTAAGAGAGAAGTTTAGCTGATAGAACAACAGTAAATGTTTATTTGTGATAGACTTAAATTATCTCAAATTTGGCGTGCTGATAAATTAATAAAAATATCAGAAAGGGTCTCTCCATTATTGCAGAAGAGTGAGAGGGCAAGTTTCCTCAGTGGTTCTCATGGGAGAACCAGAACAATACAAATGACTGTACTTATTAATCACGTATCATGTGCCAAGATGAGAAAGGAAGAAAAGAAACTCATTTAAGCCACTCATCCAGATTGCAAGGTAAATTTTGAATATGAGAAAAAACAGACTGGAAATATAAAAGAATTAGCTTTTGCTATACCAATTACAAATTTTCATTTAATTGAGAATTAATTTTGTTTATAAAAAATAAAACTGTCACAGTTTTAAGTATATTCTTACTATTAAAATCTTTAAATCTCTATTGTTGATTTCTATCTCATATCATATGAAAACATGCTTCAGGTCTATTTCTTTAAGCATCTATTATATAACCTGCATTTTAGATTTATATTTGTTTCAAAGAGAGGAACAAAAGCCTTATGAATGAAGGTACATTAAATCACTCTGCTTCATCTTTTAAATGATCTTAAATGATTTACTCCCAGCCCCTCCCCATCTGAATGTAAATCCTCTAAGTCGCTATTTTGTAAATGCTTTACATAGCCTCAGAAACCTTATTTCAGAAAAAAAAAATTCTTACTATAGCCTCACAAACCATATTTCAGACAAAAATCTTACCATAACTACTAAAAACAAAAAACTGCCTGCATCGCCACCTTGCCAATCAGCTGCAAAGTCTCCTCGTAGAGTTGAGTGCTGCTGTCCTAAAGACCGAGTCGATTTCTAGTAAGAGGGAAGGCTCTTAGAAATCTTCTGGTAAATAAACATCAAGCCCAGTCTCCTAGACATTTATACCTAAAACAAATAACCAGGAAGTTTATCTACTCTAATTAGTTTATTTAAATAACTCGTATATTTCTATGATGATGAAAATAGATACTGGTTCCCCTGCGTCTATGAAAGGTAAAAATGAGAAAATTAAGCAGTGATTGAAAATTAATGTACTCAATTATTCTAATTTTGATTCCTCTAATTTTATTTGGTTTCCTGGGATTGTCACAGTGATGCAGTCTTATTGTGCTAAAAATACACAAAAACTCAGTGGTAGGATACAAAAGTAGTAATTCTATAACAAACGATAAGGCCTAATTTATATTTTACTTTAGAGCTTATAATGCCTTACCCAGTCGTTAGTAGCAAGATTCACTGCTTTTGCAGATGAAGAAACTAGGTTTTTTTCTGTGTAACTGACTGATGATTGAATTTTTGATTCCCCAAAAGATAACTGCTTTTGAACTATGTATTTCTAAAGAATAATTTTCAAAAGGTAAACTCATGACTTGTAGGCAAATATAAAGTGAACACATGTCAATATGAAAAGGTGCCCCTCAAGCCCAGTACAAGCCACAGGGCATGATAGTTGGACTAAGGTCCCGCTGCCTCAGTGAGCCACCTGCAGGCAGCACCCCTCCAAGCCATGCTGATGAACTCTGAATGCAGCAGCAGTGGTTTCCTTGCCACACCTGTTTGAGCTAGTGCTGGGTCTCTGGCAGTGAGTCTTGCCCTGGCCTGGAGCTAGTCATGGGTGATATAGGGGCAGGATGGCACTGGGGGCACAGGTTCTTAACTGTAAAGGCAAGAAAGGACCAGGAAACACAGGTTCTCAAATGGGTCAAAAGGAGGAGTTCTGGAGCCCTCGGTGCTCTTTATGCTTTTTAATGGTCTTGTAGGGAGGCAACCATGTACAAGGCAGGCAATGGGGCCAGGGAGCCGGGAAGATGGCAGGCCTCCCAGCGTCTGGCAAATCTTCATTTTCTTGGGCTCTCTGGCGGCATCCTGTGACCTCTCTGCTGCACCCCAAACGGTCCTCCGCTCCGCGCTCAATCTCTGCAGCTTCCGCGGCTGCTGCTCTGCTGCTGCTTATAAGCCCAGTCTCTGCCCAGGTGCGCCCACTCATGCATGACCACACCCTACTCCAGGTGCCGCCATCAGGCATGTGTGTAGGCCTGCAGAGGTCTATCCTTGAGGGGAAGGCAGAAAAACCTGCCAGTTCTCACTTACCCTACAGGTGAGAAGTCCACAGCTGTGTGTCAGGCCAGTACGGTGGGCTCCAAACCATGGCCTATGCTCCAATCACTAGGGCCTGTGTCCTAGCTCTCCTGAAGGTCCCCTGCACCACTATACTTGGTCTCACAGGGCATGCTGGGTACATCAACCCCCTGGCCCCGCTGAACCTGGCTCTTGCCACAGCTGCCCTCAGCCTTCTGATACAAGCTGATACCCTGACTGTAGGGTAAGTCGGGTCTGGACAGGCAGCCAGGGTTTTATTTTTGAATATGGCACTGGAATTGGAAATGGACCAGTCAAGTTCAAGCATTTACTGGTGCCATTCAACCTTTTTGAGACCACTGAGGACTGAAAATTAAGCAATCTTTTTGGTGCTTGACTGGCACCAATCAAACAGGTAGGACTGTAAATGGTCCAGTTATGCTTGAAAGGTTCAGATCCTGAAGAGGATATAATTCTAAGAGTAGCCAATTTGATGAATTGGTTAGAGGGCTTCAGAAGACAAGCATTGAGCTGAAGGCTGCAGACAATTCACAGACAGATTTGCTAGGACTTCAAGACCTCCACAGACTTTGAGACCTCTATGGACTTCCAGACCTCCAGAGACCTTGGCAGAGAACTGGCTATGTACCTGCTTCTGGCTTTGCCTCTAACAACACCTGCAAAGAACACCATCAGCCTGGGCCTTGTGTCTCTAAAAGAGCTGTTTGGTGTTTGCATATGCCAAGAGCTCACAAAGAGCTGTAACACTGGTGTCTCTGGCACCACCTCATGGTGACAGCTGCTACCTAGCACTAACCAGTGCTGACGAACAGTGTTGACTGGTGACTGGCGCTGCTGATTTGTGCCCAGCCACCTTTGAAAGCAGTCCACCACTTCTGGTCCTCCAGTACAGTCTCCTGATGCTATTGCATCAGGCACTGTCTGGTCTGGTACCCAGTGCTGTCCAACCTCACCTTCAGACTGCTGCTCTGTGCTGCTGCAGTGTCATGTTATCACCCACTTGTGATCACCTCCAGCTGCCACTGTGAGTTGGATCCTGGTCCAACACTGATCAATGTACCACCAGCTCCAGGCTCTTGTTGAAGGGACAGCATCATCTTGTACAAGCAACCTTTGTTTTGGACTACTGTACACTGCAGACACTATCTGGGGTGAGACGGAAACTCCTTTTCCCCAGTCTCACCATTGTTGTACCCTGAACCTAATCTCAGTTTCATGCAGTTGTGAGTGTATGGATGAGAACCCACAAATAGTCTACCATTCCCCCACTTTGGCACTGTTTTAAAAGGTTTAAAATAATTAATTAATTAATTAAAAGATGGCACAAAGACCATTTAAGAAGCTAGGTCTATAGGGGTATTTTAACTGATTAATGTCAATGTGTTCAAAACAAAGCCTTCAGCATAATCAGTTTCATCACACCAAAACCATTTACAACTCTGCCAGACAAAAATCTACACATTAAGTTCTGCAGATATCTACTTTATAAATAGCCCAATAAATAAAAAGTTCAGTTCAGTTCTGTTCTGTAATCACACCCAATAGTGTTCTGAAAGAACACTCTTTTGCTTATTTCTTTATTTCAGATTATTTTTCTGACAGTATATTATAGCTGCTTTACTTTAGACAGAAGAAAACTTAAAGACACATTCCTGTGAATTTTCAAATAATGGAGAATTGTCTATGAAATATTGAGAAATTACAGCACAGAGCAAACTTGGCCTGAAGGCATTAGGAATAGTAGCTATTAATTTTCAGTGAGGGAATCAAGAGTGTCTGCCTAAAAGGAAGAATTGCAAATAATGCTAGACTTGGAAAATAACAGCTTCAACCATAAACCAAAAGTTTGTCTTTATGAAGCCATTTCATTTACCATTTCAATAGGTTTCCTGCTCTGTGACAAAGAGGACACTCATACTACAAAGGAGAAGTCCCTGTCTGCCCTCCACATGCCTTCTGTCCAGAAGGGAAGCTAGTTATTGCACAGTAATCTGATTATAAGTGGCAAGATCCTGTGGACCACAGGTGAGGAGCTCCATTTGGGAGAAGAGGTGAAGAGATTAGGAAAGACTCCCTGGAGGAAGTGACCAAGTTTAGTACATGGGCTTAATGGAAACACCAAAGTTATCCAGAAGATGAGGAGGGAGTTCTAGGAACGAAGATGCATGGGCTCTCAGAATATTAAATGTCATAAAAATGAGAAATGAGAATGAAGTGAGAAAGGAAGTTGGGCCCCATTAGGAGGAAGACTGGAACCAGCTAGGTGCTTTTTTGCTTGCTGACAAGATCCCTATAAGAAAAGGATGTTATTGTAGGATTTCCAGGTGAGAAATTTAAAGGTTTACCTGGATCTGTATTGTCTGGGTGAAGAATATATTTAAAAGGGAAGGGAGCCAAAACAGTAAGGAGACAAATGTGGTCTTGAGATAAGGACGAAATGGAGGGGAGGGAGGAGAGAGAGAGAGAGAGAGAGAGAGAGAGAGAGAGAGAGAGAGAGAGAGAGAGAGAGAGAGAGAGATTGAGAGAGACCTGATCTGCGGCCTGAACTGAAGCTACATACTATTATAACTTTCCTTCAGTTTTTACTTTTCACCTGTAGGCTCCATCAACAACTTCTGGAAGGAAGCACTTGTTTGTAAAAGAGCCGTACATTTACACACCACAAAAGAACTTAAGCAGCTTTATTCCTCAGCTTCTTTACAATTACCCATTTCTTTCTCACAGTCAAAATAATTTAATCGGTTCTGAAATCCAGATGAAGCCCTCAAGAATTTGCTAGGTACTTTATTTTAAAAGTAAGGAGGTCAAGGAGAAACATATTGTCTTAGACTTGAAGTAAAGAAATGGAGAACTCTTTTCTCTACCAAATCCATCAACTCTGCCTGCCTTAGGTCTTCTTTGAACTTTTCCATCTTGACATGCCCGAGGGAAAAAAAAAAATGCTAGCTATATTTTTGTTGTTTGAGGATTTTTCTTTTCTTCTTGTCTTTCTTTATTTTTACCTTTTAATCTTTTCAAGGTACTTATCCAACTCAACAAGCGTTATTCACACATCTGGATGTTCTGAGTTAAGGTGTGTCGAGAATGAAAGCACACAGACCCAGCAGAAATACAGAAACATCCCATGGGTGCTGAGAACCTCAAAGGTGCTTTCTAATTTTGTATCCTTCGAGGCTTGAGACCTTTAATTAAGAAAAAATATAAATATAACAAATGTGGAAGAATTCCCTGAAGTTTAAAATAGGGACCCCAAGATTAGGCCAGGGATAAAAACTGTGCCTTGAAAATTCTTGATTGACTCCACTAATGAGAGCCTGTGATTTCTTCCTCATAACCCTGTGCTTGTCTCCCGACTAATTTCCATCCAGTACTTAATCTTCAGTGCATGACACTTTAACCACTAAGCTTATTATTCTAAAAATAGCATTCTAGCTGTGCCATCTTAGCAGATATATATATGAAGATTTCATTTCTACACAATTTTCTTAGTTGTTTAAATGTTAATATCAGACTTGTACAAAATGCAATAAACAACCATACTAACAGAGATAAGTAATTTTTCATCCAGTTCAATTTTCTAACTCCGAGATATTAAAAGAACTTTCACATATTTTCCTACTCTGAACCCTCCCTGGAATTGATAGATGTTCTTTTACAGGAACAAAGAGGAGAGTCACTATGTTTCCATCTGAGAGTAGTAGTGTATCTCTATCTATACAAACAGATCAAGGTAGCTCATTCCATACCACCTTGGGCTGTGCCTTGTCAGTGAATTTTTATGACAACTTCTAAGATAAAAATAAATTATGGAGGATTTTATCGAGACTCTAGGTTAAGAAATTCATTATGCCAGGGGAGCAAGGCAGGAGTCAGGCATGGAGACAAAATCAGAGGGAACAATTTAGGTTTGGTAATAAGATGAGATTTATGTTTCAATCCTTTTCTCTCTCTGGCAGTGTTAGGTGAATAGATGCACAGGAAGACATTTCAGTTCACATAAAAACTTTACTAGGAGAATGAGACATCATAATGCCTGACTGTAGTCGATTGAAAGCACAGAACTTGCAGTCATGAATGTGCTTGCCTCAGTGTAGCACATTTTCCTAAAAACTGTAATGGGATGTCTGCTATTACCACCTGCTAGACATACTGCCCTGCTTCCCAGTTACACTGCACCTTCCTCACAAACAAAAGACTCAAGTAGCTGGAATTGAAGATGAACTTGGCTCCTTGCCAGTGTGCTCATATATAATCAATAGAAAAAACACAGTGACCTTGGATATCTCCTTCAGCAGTTTTCCAGAGGTGATTACGTCACTATATGTAACACACATACAAACACAGATTAGAAAAACTGTATACAAGTTATACATATAATTTTTAAGACAGCATCGTTAAATAAATGTCTTTTAAAAACCCAACAAATATCCATGTTTTTTGTAGCACAACTTAAAACTTTTTGTTTTTCTCAACATTTCAGTTTTTTAACCCAGTGGCACAGATACTAAAAAAAAAAAAAAGAAAACCATTTCATAGTCACTTCACCAGTCTGGGAAAACATAAACACAGGTGAATGATATTGTGCTGTCAATATTTCTAAATGCTGATTTTAAATAGGTTCCAGTAAACTATTTATACTTTCTTATGCATTGGGCAAGGATCCTTGAAATTGCAGTGCTTAATTATATGACAACTATTTTAAGATGGTCAGAAAACATCACACTCCTATGCCTTTATCCTCTTACCAACCACAACAAAAGAGAGCGAAAAGATGGAACATGTGTAAATTGAAAAATCTCTTGCCTGCCTAACACAACACATTTGCTGCTATGTATCAGTGATGCAACAAATTTGTTCCTGTCACCTCTGGGCCTCTGAAACCATGCAAGTCTCTGTCCCCAACTTAGGGTTTTAATTGTTACCCCAACTCATGTTTTTTTTTTTTAAGATTTATTTTATTTATACATACAAGCTGGGGTACAGGCCAGAGGCGTGGGGCGGCGAGAGGGTTCACCAGAGACAGAGTGGGGAGCAGAACAGGTAGAGCAGAAATACACTGTTGAGGGAGCAGCGGGCGAGGTAGGAGAGATCTGCCGCACCATGTGGGAATCTCCCTGGCTGGGCGTCGAACTTGCATCGAGAGCTGCCGACAGCTCCACAGTGCAGCGCTCAACCGCTGCGCCACCGAGGAGGCCCCAACTCATGGTTTTAATTGCTACCGCTAAGACCAGCATTATCCTACAGTGAAGATGCAATATGCACATGACACTCATTCTGTAACTTGACTTCTTGGATCCTTGTCATCTCCAATTTTCCAGGGACAATCTCACTTATATGCAGTCATCTGCTTCATGCCCGTATTAAAGATACTGACACCTCCACTTCTGAAAGGATAAAGTTAGTTCTGTCACTGAAACTTTGCAACTTTCCAGCATTCTTATGCATGAGTATAAATAAAATGTTCTTTAGCATCTCCAAGTCACAGGCCAATTTTCTCTCTCCATTTTTACCATTCTCCTATAGTCTCATTTTCTTATCTAGGTTAGTCCAGCACCCGCCAAACACCATTGATGATATCATCAAGTTCCTTTTCCTGTTGTCTTTCTTTACACCCACCCGGAAAAAAAATCCAGAAAATGCAGTATTTGCCAAATCATGCAGATTGTTACCAGTATTAAATAGCAGTTTCCAATCTCAGTGGGGAGTTCAACATGGTACAGATATTGTTACATATCTGTGGTTGTCACTCCCCTGAATTCTCCACAACTATTTTAAACATTCTGGAACAGAACAAGTAATGTTTGTCTGAGATACAGATGTTGAGGTTATTGGCATAAAGACGGTAAGAGAAGGGCCTCCCTGGTGGCGCAACAGGTTAGCGCGGAGCTGTCGGTGGCTGCAGGGTGAGTTCGATGCCCGGCCGGAGAGAATCCCACATGGCGTGGCAGACCAATCCTGCCTCACCCGTTGCTCCCCTCAGCAGTGTATTTTGGTTGATCTGCCTGTTCCGTTCCCCCCTGCCTCTGGTGAACCCTCTAACTGCCCCACATCTCTGGCCTGCACCCCAGATTGTATAAAAATAAAATCTAAAAAAAGACGGCAAGAGAAGCCCTGGGAATAGATGCAATTGCCTAGGGAGAATGTTAGGAGTAAGAAAGAAATGGGCCTTGGAAAAAGCCTGAGTGACACTAATAACTCAACTGATGTTCAGAAGAAGGGAAAACTAACTTGGAAAAGGAACTGTCAAGGAATGGCCTAAAATGGAGGAGAAAATCAAAGAAAATGTGGTTTCAGTTTTACAAAACAAAGAAATTATTTCGAGAAGGAAGGATCAGTAGAAATGGCAAACATTACTAATTGACCATTTAAATACTGAAGACTAGTCCACCAGGTTTAAAGAAAGATGCAACTGATGGCTGTGGAGAGGGACGTTTCAGTGGGAAAGTGAGTGCTGATGCTGGATTACATTAGGGTGAAGTATAAGAAGGGGGGTGGTAAACTGGAGAAGTAATCATTCCTGACAAGAAGTATGGATGCCTTGATAGTGGGTGTGATACTGTAAGTACATATGAAGGGGGGGATCCTATACTTCCAAAATACAGCAACAGTATAAACTGATGGTACCTCAATAAAAAATTTAAGGCAAAAAAAAAAAATGCTTACCAGGGAGGCAATCAGAAGTGCAAAAGGAAGGGAAGCAGGGACTTGAGATAGACTTGATTATACTACAGATCTACACTGTAAGAATTTAAAAGTGGCTGGAAAATCTATAAAGATCATCTGAGAAAAAACTAGTTCACAGAGCTGAATTGAAAGGGACAATGATGAGAAAGATGGGATTGTTTGAAGTGTGTATCCATCAAGTCCTGTTTATTCAGAAAGGTTTTAGCTTTAAATCTTTTGTTCATTTCCCTTTATTGATAGCCTGTGCTCAAGCTCTTTAATGTGGCTTAAAGCCCATTGGTAACCTGGCACTTGCTTAGCATTCCCCAGGAAGTTACCACTGTTCCCAAATTCCTGCTCTGGCCACATGGATCACCTCATAGTTATCTGAATGTTTGTCCTGCTCTTTCTTAGCTCCATGAATATCTCCCAGGATTTGTATCTCCAATATTTTCTTGTCCAACACATATTCCAACTCTTCTATTATAGTTCAAAGGAAGCCCTTCATACTCCCATGAACAAGGCCAAGGACCCTGCTTCTGCCTTCCCTCCTGTACTTCCCTACCACGCCAACGTGCACCTAATATCCTACAATTGTTTCTGCCTATCTCTTTTGAAGGATCAGTAGATTAAAGGAAAACACACATTTGAACTCCATGAGAACAGAGACCACATCTGTTATTACCATTATACCTCCAGAACACATCTTGGCATATAGTTGAGCCATAAAAACATGTTTCAGAATGAGATATTAACACATTTGAAAGTCCAATTAAAGCATTCTCTTAATCACATACAAACTGTAGCTGATGTTAACTGAGATTTTTAAGAATACTTTATCTATTACTACTGTGGTTTAAAACGTTTTAAATGACTTCTAATACGTCTTACCCTACTTTAATCTTTTTTCATATCAAATTTTATATTTTATAATTCTATGTAATCTATTTATTCAACATACTATCGAGATCCTTCTCGAGAATGTAAGCACCGTGAGATTAAAGACCCTTTGTATCTTATTCATTGATGAATTTCCATATAACTCTGTCCTGGCCATTAATAGATAAAGAAATGACTGTAATGTATAGGAAGTATATCCATATGTTCTTTTTCACTAATTAGGAATTTATAATATGTTCCAGCTTTGTCTAAAAGTATGTGAAATAACATACACACTCAAACACAGAGTAAACTAATTCATATATACTTCAAGTAAATTTGAGCCCATCAAAAAGTAGCAGAGATTATTCTTCTAGTAAGTATATTTGAGAATATTACAATTCTTGGACAATAGGTTCAGCAATGAGTTTTTCAGGAGATAGGGTTAAGTGGGAAACCTGTTACATTACACTTTTTTATTATTCCTACAACAAATAAGATAAAAACATTCATCTGCAGAGTCAAAACTGCTCTTGCAACTGTTCTTATGTAGGAATTTATGGCAACAATCCTTCTATAAAGAACAGAGTTGTGCAATGGATAATATCAAAAAATTGCATTATTTTTTTACAAATGGTATAAATAAAATGAGCAAGAGAACAATTCTTACATTAACATCGGGCATATCATTTTATCAGAACTCAGTAATGGCATTTTTGTAAATGTCTGATAAAACAGAGTCTAGACACTTGGATTTTGATAACAACCCAGGGAAAGATGATCTTTGTTTGTTAAAATGAGAACAGAAGCAAATTAACATTCTATGGTAGAAGTTTAAGAGATAAATTGAAATCATGAATGGATTTTATTTTTAAAAAACAATTTTATCATAAAAAGCAGTACTTCATTATTAAAAATGTGAGAAATAAAATAATGTACATACAAAAATCACCTGAACACCTGCCAGCCTGAGCAAACCTATTTCTGTAATACACTTCCATATCAACCCAACACACACATTACATATGTAATTACATGTGTGAATGCATGTATGTGCATGTGTAGTTTTTCATTGTGGCCTCAACATGCTATACTACACAACAAAGAACAATATAACCTGAACATGAAGTGCTTTAGATTTATTCAACCCAACTATCCCCACCCTTCAAAGGATGAAAGGAGCCCTAGTAGGTCTTTGTTATTACTTTGCATTTTCAGCAAAGCATGCCACTGGGCCAACTAAAATATCTTACTTGCAAAATATAGCCCTAAAAAGCTAAATAAGTTAATCTGTTGACTAATATGGTCTAATGTTAAAATTAAAATATGTCCTCAGTCTGAAGGAGAACACTAATTTTAGAGACTCTCTTTGGGATAACTCTGCAGTTTTACTTACCCAATATCTTTTCATATACAATTTCCTTTTACTTTTAAATTTCAAAATTAGGACACGACCCCAAAACATGGCGGCGAACAGATGCTAGGATCAGGCTCTCCTACAAAAAATCGATTTATGGAGAAAAATATCCCTAATTTTGAGAGCTGTTTCGAAGAGAACCAGATACCCTACGCAATACAATTGACCCCGGGGGTGCTTTGGACTTAAAAATAAACTGAAGAGTCGGAGTAAAGAGAAGAGAGGGGACATCCCACACAAAAGAGGAGCAGAGAGGAGAGATGGGCAGACCAGCTTCCCCTGAGAGCCACTGAAAACAAGGTTAGAAACTGTGGTGAGGTTGGAGGGCTCCAGCCAGCCGACTGGGAGCGCGACCCCCACTCCCCCACCCCACGACCCCCCTCTCTTCCCTGCGTGGCAGCCCTGAGGAGCAGGAAAGCGGGAGGGTCACTGCGTCCCATCCCCCACCTGGGGCTAGGTAACATCTCAAAGGGGAGAAAGTCCAAGCAACAAACATCCTCCACTGGCTGCTAGGTGGTAGATTAGCCAGAAAAACCGGTTGGGCTGCAAACCTCCTGCGGAGACAACCTCTTTCTGGGCTTTAGAATGCAAATGAATAGGAGGGGAAGGATGGAATTTAAGGACTATTGACTGACAATTCCCAAAACCCCTCCCATACCTGTTGCAAAAAAATCTCCAGGATGTAATTTAAAGACTATTGACTAACAATCCCCAAAACCCCTCCCATACCTGTTGCTGAAAAAAAAAATCTCCTGTTGAAAAACTCTCTGGCCACACCCTCCCCTGCAAAGTGTCAGCATCTTGGCACATGGAGGGCAGCAAAAAACAAACAAACAAACAAACAAAAAAAGACCACAGCAGGTGGTGAACCCAGCCCAGCACTCGCCACCCCCCCCC
>PVIJ01013368.1:0-45427 GCA_004024925.1 Scalopus aquaticus
ATGTCGTGTAGAGTTTTGCCTATATTTTCTTCTATACATTTTATGGTTTCAGGTCTTACATCCAGGTCCTTTATCCATTTTGAGTTGACTTTTGTGCAGGGTGTGAGGTAGTAGTCTAGCTTCATTTTTTTGCATGTGGCTGTCCAGTTTTCCCAGCACCATTTATTGAATAGACTGTCCTTGTTCCACTGCATTTTCTAGTCTCACTCTTCTAATGCTGTTATTGATAATATACTAGAAATCCTGGTTTTTCATTCAAGATTATTTCTCACTCCATCTCTCATAATTTGAATCTATGTTCTTCTGGATCAAGAATAAAGTCTTCTAATTAAATAAAAATTAATAAAATAATAGCCTCTTAATTTTTCATCATAGCATGTAGTATATGCTCGATAATTTGTCATTAAACTCTCACTGTAAGAATTCCACTCTCTGGTTTTTTGGAACCTAAGAATATGATTCCATTTAATCAAACTTGGTAATTTCAAATAGAAGCTTTCTTCACACCTGTAATTCATTTCAAATTGAATTGTAATCTTGAATTAAAATGTATCTGCTTGAACTAGCCAAACCTACACAATATAAACTTCAGAACCTAATTGTCTTTGGACCTGGATTCCACCTGATGTTCTTTTTGCCAGAAACCCATTTTCCATACAAGATTTTTCCCCATTAACACTCTGCTTTTAAATTTTGTGTAGTCAATTATTATTTTATAATCAAGTAGAAGGTTCACTGTTTCTATGATTTTATCATTTGAAAGCTATACTGATCCACCAAGGAAAGATACAGACTGTTAAAATCCCTACTCCTTAATTCAATAGAGGCTAGACATAAAAACATTCAAGAAGAAATTCAATACCTCTTTCTTTGAAGTATGTTTTTGTTTCCCTTAAAATACTCTATTTCTGTGGGTCCCGAGAGTCTGTTGGACAATACCCAAGAGAGAATTTGTAAGTAACCAGTATGTTTCTTATTTGTTGACTGCTGTTGTAGTTTTCCTCTTTAAATTCAAGGTGACTAAGAACAACTTTCTTCAAGACATCAGGGAATTTACTTTATTTGAAAGAAGAATATCGGATTTTAGTGTATGATTTTGATGGAAAAACCAAAGTAAGGAAATTCTAATACATACTGAAAATAGCATGTTTGGATCTGCCATGGTGTGATAGAATGATGTCTCTTCCAACTGAAGTGGAGGTTGGCTGCCTTATTTTTTCACTCTAAAATAATGCAATTCAAGTAACTCATTTAATTAAACTAAAATATTTCTAAATTATTGAATGAAATGTGTACTGCACGTTTTTAAGTGGGCACAAGAGTTGAGGCATCATGTAAACATCAGTCCCTCAGTCACACTACAAATGTCTCTTCTTTACAAAGAATATTTTGGAAGACAGAAAAAAATAATAAGTTACTATTTCTTTTCAAAATATTGTTAAGGAACTCTTGGTAAATAAACAGAAAACTGTTTTTAGAGAATACTAGTGTTATTTCTCAGTTTATCCCAACCCTCTAATTAAAAATTAGTAGGAGTTAGGACTAGAGAAACATCTTAATATTAAAGTTTGTTGTGCAAAGCTGATTTGTGGAAACTGCCAAAACTATTTATGTTACGCAGAGTCCCATTCTCCTTTTTTTAATGAACACTGAACCTCTTTATTTCCCCATCCAATGTTTTATGGCTGAGTGACATTTTTTATTTACAAGACATCTGCCACCCCCTTCACACATCTCAGAAGCAAAAATCAGGGAATAAGAAAGCCCAATTTTAAATTCAATCAACACAAAAGCCATTTGATGCAATGGATTCCATTTCAACCAGTGTCTCTGCTTACATCCCCCATGTGGTAAAAATGAAACAAAACTTCCTCTTGAGAGGTGAGCGAGTACACAGAATGGCTAAAATTCAATTTGTCTCTCTAGGTGTAGAGGATTATTGGCAGTATTTGAGGTCCTTGTGATATATTTTAACCACTCAAAGCCTCCTGCTGTAACAAGAATGCTCATGGGTGAGATTTTAACTTCCCTGAGCACTACATTGTGGACTTCAAAGGGTTTAAAAACATTTTTTACACAACTGAAAAGACATAAATTGTCTGTATGGTCTTGTAAATGCAGATGCATCATGAGCTTTCTAGGAAAATATAATTTTACAGAAATCCCTGGAGAGGACCTCCCTGGTGGCACAACGCGTTAAGCGCAGCACTGTGGAGCTGTCCTTGGCTGCAGTGCTAGTTCAATGACCCGCCGGGGAGATTCCCACATGGCACAGCAGGTCTCTCCTGCCCCGCCCGCTGCTCCCTTCAGCAGTGTATTTCAGTCAATCTGCCTGTTCTGCTCCCCACTCTGTCTCTGGTGAACCCTCTCACCGCCCCATATCTCTGGCCTGCACTCCAGCTTGTATGCAAAAATAAATAAATCTTAAAAAAAAAAAGAAAAGAAAAATCCCTGGAGAAAACATGACATTAAAGGGGAGAAATACAGTGGTCATTTCCTAAAGCAGAGAAAGATGGTTCATGTTTAGGTATATATTCACTTCTAATATCAGTTAGAGTTGAGTTCTTGAGGTTTTTCTTTCTTCTAACTCTCCACTTAACTCAAATGTGTTACATAGCAGTCACGATCTAAATTGGCTTTTTAAAGAATACACAGGCTTGAAGACCAGTTGTTGGCAGATAAATGTCCATTCAAAATCAAAAGGCCAGATTTCCTCACTAAGAAAATACTTAGAGAAATTCCACAGAGCACATATAAATGACAACTCATTTTATCCCCTTTCCACAGGTGGAAGATTTTAATTACTATGGAAACACTATTTGCCTTTGTATAGAAAGGAACATGAGAAGAACTTGATGCCAGCTTCTATCTCAATCTCCAAGTCATTTCTGCACCTGCCTCTGAGTTCCCAGATACTTCTCAAGTCAGTTCATAAAGCAACTCAACAGACTGCAACTTAGGATAAAAAAGACAAACTCTGCTAAGGATCACAGCCAGATCATGATTCATTTATATGTTTTTAATTTTTTATGTAGGTACTGTTTACATTGCTGCTTGTATTTTGGAAATACAAGATATTCCCCTTCAGGTGTTCATACTGTAGCTTTCCCACCACTGAAGTATCCATAGTCCACCTCCTCAAATTTGAATTTAAAGGAATAGAAAACTAAACAATGATTTTGAAATTTAACCATCTTCTTTTTGACTTTCTAATGCTTATAAACTGATTCAGTTGAGGTTAATAACTATAAAGGGGAAAAGTTACCAGATTATATTCAGAAGGGTAGAATGTTGGAAAAAATTTCTTAACACCTAGTTTGGTACACTAAATAGGACATACCAATTTTCCTATATGTACATATAAACATAATAATTTTGCATAAGATCATAATGAATAATTATAGAAATATGTAAATTTTTATTTTTCATGTAATGTTATAAATTTTCATGAAAAGGTCCTTCAATATTTATAATCCTATAGTGAATTGCTTATACTGTATTATAGTTAAACCTCAAAATCATAAAACCATCTAATATAAGGTGATGGTCTGTAATCCAGTGCTAAGAGAGGGAGCTAATGTTCTCCAATACAATGTCAATATTAAACCATAAACTATAGAATTATTTCCAATACTGTATGTTTTTCTTCTCATATATTTCAAGATAGTACCAGAATGTTAGATTCAGGAAGAAGAGAAGAATGACTAGATAAAACTGTTGAGAGAGTGATTAATTTTGCCCCCAAAGCTGTATGTCACATAGTACAATTAAACATTCTATTCCCTTCTTTGTCTGATAAATTTATAGCTTAAATAACAAGAAAAATGAGGGTGTGGTGACTTACTTTCATTTAACCTTTAGTAACTATGATTTAAATACTACTGTACCATACTTGCATGCTACACATTTTAAACATTTGATTTTTTTGTATAATCTCAGATCAACATAATTCTTTTAAATACAAAATATGACAGTAATCAGTGATCCATTCTTGGGAGAAAGGGCAGGGAATGTTGCAAGAAAAATGATCAATTTACTCTCATCTAGTGGATGGATGGATAGATAGACAGACAAGTGGTTGTTAGATGATACTTAATTTGTTTGACTAGACACTGAAAAGAAAAATGCAAGGATTTTTTTTCATTTTAATGAAACATTATTCAAGCAATTTACTTCTTGTGAAAACTAGATTAAGAAAAAGGCAAGTATTAAAGACATTAAGCTTCAAACTATGTATTTCCAGTTCAAATCTTGAGAAAGGACTTTAAAAATAACTCGTAATTCTTTATTTTCTCAGACTTTGACATTTCCAACTGTAGTTATTGCCAACCACAACACCCTATCAGGGAAGAAAATAACCCCCAGATTCAACAAAGGCATTATATATATAGTCCCTCCTTATTACTAGCAACTACAACAATTTCTTTTTGTTCTATTATATGTGTATATATCCAGCTCCTGATTATCACACTTTGAACCTTAAACTTTTCAACTATAAAGCTCCAAGCACTAAACTAAATAGAGCTCTTATTTTACCTAACAGCTATTAACCTACTCCAAAACTTTCTTCACTTACGTCAATTTTATTTGAATCTCATAGTGCATAAAGAGTTCAATCAAAACTTACAAAGACAGAAATGCATACAGAATACTTAGAATATAGAATAAGTAATGCTGTTTATCAACTCAGTATTATCTTTTTTAACAGAGCAATTTTAAAAATTTCATATCTGACTGGATAATAAAATAAGAACTGTCACCAGTCCAATAACCAGGTCCTCAAAACAGAGAGTGGCACATGAGTTTGATATTGAATATTAAGTTATATGTATATATATATGTAAACACATAACTATATACACAAATGCACATGCACATTTTGATAAAATGTAGAATGCATCTTAAATCATTTTGTAACAGTGACCCTCATATTTCTGTTATATGTGAATTACAAATGAGAAGTCAATCATGAAGGAACATTAAATTTTGAATTTATTTATTAATATCCTTTGAAACAAAGTGTCTGATATCTTTTTGGTGAAATATGGTGTTGTGCACATTGAAGAATTTAGCTTTATTCTGAATAAGACATTTTTACATATTCTACACATGATTAATTGGATTGATGTCATTAATAATGTGATGTATGGCTCTTTAAACACTATCAGTTATTTTCAACAAAGTTTTATTCTCAGTACAAGAAATTACTCTTGATTTATGTAAACATACCAATATTATCATTCATAGATATTTTCCTTTTATGTTAATTCAGTCACAAATCATTTTAAATAAGATATTTATTTTCTATACATATTAAATAAGATATTTATTTTATGTCTTAATGATCTACCACTTATAAACCACTAACCTTACTAATCAGGAACACATAAAGCAAACTATTTCCATTATACCACTCAACAACAACAACAAGATAGGCATAAGATATTTCTCCAAATAAAATATACAGGTGGCCAAGTGGCATTTGAAAAGTGTTCATCTTCATTAGAGAAATGCAATTCAAAGCCACAATGAGATACTGCCTCACTTTCATGAGAATGGCCAATATACCAAAGACCAAAAACAACAAGAGATGGTGAAATGTGGAGAAAAAGGAAAGCTAAAACACTATTGGTGGGCAGGTAAGATTGGCCCAACCCTTATGAAAAACACTATGGCGGTATCTACAGACGAATGAAAAACACAAATTAAAGGAATATATGCACTCCTATGTCTATTGTAGCACTATTTACAATAACTAAGCTATGGAAAAAACATTAGCACAAAACAGATGAGTTGACTAAGAAGACATGGTATATATGCACTGTGGAAAACTACATGGCTATCAAAAAGATGTTAATATTGTTAAAAATAAAATCTTGTCATTTGTGATAATATAGAGGAACTGGAGGGGAACTATGCTAAGCAAAGTAAATAAGAAGGAGAAAGTAAATACTTATGTGAAACATAAAGAAATAAAACAAAGTAAAAGACAAAACTCAACCAACAAATCCCAGAAATCTGACTGTAGAATTGAGGATACCAGAGGGGGAGAGTGGAGAGAAAAATGTGGAAGGTGTCCAGGGGATGACTGTCAAGGACTACGGGTGCCTTGATGGTGGGTGTGATGTGGTAACATACGTCAAAAAGAGTAACCCTGTATTTCTGAATCATATACAACAGTGTTGTAAAAGAAGTAAAAGAAAAAAAAAAAAAAACTAAGCAACTGTTTGTCATAGTCTAGAAATTTTGCGTTTTAAAGTAGAAATTTATGTACTTTGTAGTATGCACTTTCTAAATGGCCCATTGATAACATATCACAAAATCTCAATCCCCACAAGTATTTTTTTCACAATCACATATTGTACAAAGCAGATCTGACATTAGATAGTTCTGCAGAAGTACCTTTAGTGTTTTAGAATTATAGCTTCCTCCCATGCATATGATCTTTTCAAGTCCTATAATTGTTTGAAGAAGGTTCAGCTTCTTTAAAACGTGACATTGTCCTGGCCAGGTTGCAATGATTAAAACTGGGCTCTAATTGAGTACATTTTTAAATTTTTCTATTTCAAATAATTGAGATATGGCTCGGTGAACAGTGGGCCACATCATCTATGTCATATTCTAAATGGAATGGAGTTCTGTCATGGTTGCTTTTGGATAATCTGTGCAATTGTCTGTGAAGTGCTGCTAGACAATTTCTGTGAATGACTGTTTTGTCTTTTCCTTCAAATAAGCTTTATAATAGGCTATTAAGCTTGTTTTCTGGAGATATACATCAATAATTTAAATAGCAGTTTAGTCAAAACAGGCCCATCACTTGTTTTAACCAATACATTTTTCTATTTTTTTTAAGATTTATTTGTTTATGCATACAAGAACTGGGGTGTAGGCCAGAGGTGGGGGGAGGTAAGATTAATCACCAAACAGAGTGGGGAGCAGAACAGGCATACTGACTGAAATACACTGCTGAGGGGAGCAGTGCGTAAGGTAGGAGAGGTCTGCTGTGCCATGTGGGAATCTCCCTGGCCAGAGATCGAACTGCTGCAGTGGCTGTGGATAGCTTCATAGTGCTGAGACTTAACCACTTGTGCAACCAGGGAGGACCTAAATTTTTTTTAATGACTTCAAAGACTGAAAAACTAAATGTTAAAAAATATGATAATCTTGGCTCCAAAAGAACTGAAGCACATACAATAATATCAGGGAAAGAGTGAAAATGAAAGAACAACTAGTAAAAGATAGGGTAAAAGTCAAAACACACAGTAATAAAACAAATATGTTACCAACAAAAAAGTTTTTAAAGGTTCTTTAAATTTGACATAATTGGCCTTTTACTGTATTCTGATCTGTACTGCTGATATTCTAAAATCTCACATTTTTTCAATTACCCACTGATAACTGACCAGTCACATTTTTAGTCAGAGGTAATTTTATGTAGGGACAACAAAACCTCTTAAAATAGCTTTTTATTATTTATGATCCATAATCAGAGACACTGTTTGGTGTGGTACTTTGATATCATACATAAGGATGCCTCAGATTACCCTGAGGTTATCAATGCTCTCCAAAGAGCTGCCTTCAAATCATTCTGTAAGCATCTGCAGTAAATATTTCACTATCGACATAACTGTGATTAAAGAGATTGCTATTATTGAACAGAGTAGTCAGCTGCCTTAAAGTTTGAATTCTCACCCAAATAATGAGGTGCCCTTGATCACCTTTGATCAGTTCCATTTTTTAGGAACAGTCTTCAGGTCGTCAGTGAACAAATAAACTTTCTGAGATAGGAACATAAATGAATTGCTCTTTGTCATTATGACAATTTCTCTTTTGACAGAATGAACATTTCAGAAGTTAATTGATAGCCTAGGCAAGCTCTGTAAGACTTTTCTGATCAGTTAACCTAGAATTGTGCTTCCCAAGGTGTTCTATCAAATGGATTTCCTGAATTACCTACAGAGGCAAAGTCACCAAACTCAATTGTTAGGGCTAGGGCGCTAGAGACACAATACTACAGAGACTTTCAGGGAACACAGATTTCACCTTACTACAGCGTTATTGTATAAAATCAAAAACTATGTGAGACATGGTGATCTTAGTTCACAGAGGTTTAAGACAAACTTTGCATCCTGCCACATATGAGACTTTTAATGTGCATGGGGGATACTAATAAATTAAAAACCTCAAAAGAAAATTCGGCAACCACCTACATGTTTGGGGAAATATGCACTGACTTTAATACAATTTATCCTTTAACATGTATATCATATAAATGATAGAGCTATTTAAATATTTTCAAAATCTATCAGTGCACTTTAATTATATCAGTTATACTCCCCAAATGCCTTTTTTTTCTTTGCTCTCTTATGTACTCAGTAATTAGAGTCCACTGAGCCTGAATTGATTATCAAAAGATGAATTTCTTTTATAATGATCCAAATTATTTCTCTATACAAAATGTGAAAGCAAAGTTCATTCTGAAGTGGTAAGGGATAAAATTAAAAGTTTTTCTATTTTTTTAATGTTATTTGGTTAAGGTGATAATCCAGTAAACAGCCATTGGACTGTCTTAACTGTGTGATCAGTTGAAGAAATTATACTAGTAAAATGTCATGTCAGGAAATGTGGAAGAAATTAAGATTAAAAATTAGCTTCTAAATAGCCTTGTATACTCTCAAAAGAAGCAATTACTACCCAGAACACACTTGCAGTGATTACTGGGGTGAACACAATCTTGATCAGCATGTTGACAGACTCTGATTCATTACAAACTCACCTTCCTGAGAAAGTGGTCACAAGATTCTGTGGTGGTGAATCGCTTGGATTGGGAAACTATTTGGGTTTCTTATGAAGATATTTACTCAGCATGTGACCCTAAAACAAATTGCCCCTTCTTCCTGAAGGGAAACTGCCCTGAAATAGACTGCCCATTTATTTACCCACTCTCCAAACCACTGTGTGCCAGTTGAAAATTTCAGGGCATGACTTTTCCTGGAGATGTCCTCTATCTTAATTTTAGCTGTCCAGAAAAAGACAGGGCATCCAAGGTTTCCCATCCTCCCCTCTGCAGTCCCACAGAAACTGCTGTCACTGTGTTACTTTCTGCTGGTCAGGCAGGTATAAGGCTTCCACTGAGGTGGATGTTAAAACAGCCACATGGGTCAGCAAGCAGATGGAGAAAAGGACTGGGGATAGCAAAACAGAGCATGGTTTTTAAAAAGACAGCGTACCATGGGGGTCACACATGTGGTGCTGGGTGATCTGACACTGTAATACTAACAGTTGCTGGATAGAATATTAAAGGTGGACGTTTTTGTAAAATTATTTTGGCTAGATGCATCCAGGTTATTTTATAGGGTGCTCCAATATATTAAAAATCATAACTAAGACTGCCTTTAAAGACCTCACAAAGATGTAGACATTATATAGTAAGTCAATCAAGCTCATTTTATCATAAACAATTATCAAAATCGTGAGTTTCTTGCTGAATTATTTAAGTGAAACTAACAAAAATCAAAAAATAAGGAAGAAACACAAAAAGAAAGTTGAAAATACAAGGAAATTAGTTGGTAAATATTCTCATATTTACTCAGTAATTCCGAATGTGGACTTTAAAGGAATAGTAACTCTGAAAATCTCTGGAACATAAAATACCCTTTGCTGATGTTTAGGGATTAGACAACTAACCTTTCAGTACAGCCCAACAAATAGTACTTTTACATAACAGAATTGGAAATTCAGTTCCTACTACCAAGTTTTTCTAATACTCAAGGGCCTCCAGATGAAAGAAATTATGTCTTCAAGGAACACAACTACTGTGTAAACTTTATGGCAGCAGTTCTTTATTGAAAATATCCATCCTCTGCAGTTTTTCCAACAAACAGGTGAATTAAGAAATATTCTCTGTGACCTGTATGACTGAAACAGCTTTTATGCCTAGGTAGAGGAGAAATCAATGCATACCAAGTGCCTAAAACCCAAGATGGCTGATCTATAGTGACTCGAATGTCCAGATTTTTACCACTTCAAAGGAGAAAATTGAAAAAAAGGCTATCACACTGAAAATACCCAGAAGGTGGTATGTACAGCTTAACATAGGATGCCACTGCAAATCACAAAGGGTATGACCTACAAGACCAACATTTGGAGCCCACTTGAAGGCATTTAAGAAGCATAATTTTTCACGGGAACATAATATATTAAGACATTATCAGCCAGTCAGAGTTCTGCCACAGAAATAAAATCATCATGTGATATATAATAAAAAATATGTTGCAAGGAATTGACTTACGTGATTGTGGAGAGTGGTTGACAATTCTGAAATCAACAGGGTAGGTTTTCAGGAAGGACAGGCTGGAAACTCTTCGGCACAAGCGAAGGCTATTGCCCATGACAGAATTTCTTTGTAAAAAGAGAAGCCTCAGTTATGCTCTTAAGACCTTTCACCTGACTGAACTAGGCTGCGTCTGCTCTTAAGATCTTTCACCTGATTGAATCAGGCCTAACTAGGCTATCTATGAAAATATCCCTTATTTAAAGTCAACTAATCACATCTACAAAGCACTTTCATAGCAACATCTTGATTAATGTTTGATTAAATAACTGCAGGCTGGACTGTACTCACGGTGACATAAAACTTATCATCAGAGTCCTTCACCAATAAAAACAAAGTTAATGATTTAGTTTTTTGTATTAACAGTAAAGAACAAAGCTAAATGCTGGGAGAGAAGACTCAGTCACACCCTGTGATGATTAAATTTATGTGTCAATTTGAGCAGGGCAAGGAATATCCAGATAGTTGATTAAAGATTATTTCTGGGCACGTTTGTGAAGTTGTTTCTGGAAGAAATTAACATTTGACTGGTGGAGTGAGAAAAGCAGGTGGCCCCCATCAATGTGGGATGGCATCATCCAACCTGTCAAAATCCTGAATAGAACAAAAAGTCAGAGGAAAGTTGAATTCGCTCACTCCATCTGTGATCTATCTATCTATCTATCTATCTATCTAGAAAGAGATTTATCATAAGGTAGTGACCCACATGATTATAAAGATTGAGAGACAGATACATATCTATTTGTCCATTTATCTATGTGCTATTGGTTCTTGTTCTGCAACCATCCCAGGCCGCGTAGGTTCATCTTTGGTTCAGCCAGCTTGAAAGAGAATGTTGAAGCCCTCGGCATCATCCTCACGTGTTAGGGGAGACAAGCCAGCAGAGAGACAGCAACTTGAGCCTCCTTGCAAGCCCTATACCATCTTAGCTGGTGTAGGGTAAATGAGAATTTACCTACATTTTTCTTCACGTTTTTCTGCTCTCCCCTCAAGGATAGACCTTTGCAGGCCTACATGCATGCCTGATGGCAGGCACCTGGAGTAGGGTGTGGGCATGTGTGAGTGGGCACACCTGAGCCAGAGGCTATAAGCAGAGAAGAATAGCAGAAGCAGCAGAGAACAGAGCATGGAGCAGAGGACTGTTTGGGATGCAGCAGAGAGGCCACAAGATGCTGCCAGAGAGCCTGAGAGTGAAGATTTACCAGGGACTGGGAGGCCTACCAGCCTCCCGGCCCCCAGGCCCCATGCCTGCCCTGCACCTGGTTTCTTTTCTACAAGAAACCAATAAAAAGCCTAAAAAGCCACCTAGGACTCCAGAACTCCCTCCCGCTAGCCCCATCTCATAGAGAACCTGCTCCTGTGTTTTCCTGCCTCTACAGCTGGTCTCTATTGTTCTGACACTCTCCACTGTGTTTTGCCACATGGTCCTCTGCCACCTTGCCCTTATATGCTCAGTCTCTTGGCTCAGGGGTGTCTACTTAAGCACACCCATGCCATACACCAGGGGCTGCCATCAGGCACGTGTGTAAGACCACAGGGGTTGATCATTGATGCTAATGGTGGGAGAGCAGTAAAAACCTGATCACTTCCATTTACGCTACAGTTCTACTTCTCTGGAGAACCCTGGTGAATACATATTCCATGTAGTATGGGTAAGGTAGATCCCTATCCAGAAGCAGGAAAAAATTTAAAGAGAGGATGTAGCAAAGATGAAAAGACTCAAAATCTAAAGTGGCTTTACCACTATATTTGACAAAGGGGAAAAAGGTTATTGTAGTGGCAGGAAGGCACGAGCACAGGTTTTCTATGGAGCTGGGCAGATGGGTCAAGGAGGGGTTCTAGAGCCCTCTGGGGCTTTTTCAGGCTTTTAATGTTCTTTAGTAGTGAGGCAACCAGGTACAGGGCAGAATGGGGGGCCGAGAGGCTAGTGGGCCTCCCAGTCCCCAACAGATCTCCACTCTTTCTAAGGCTCTCTGGCATTCTCTTGTGGTCTCTGCTGCACCCCACTGCACGGTCCTCTGCCGCCACACTCTGTTCACTGCTGCTGCCACTACTACTTAAATCCTCAGCCTCCAGGCCCAGCTGAGCACGCTCACACACTCCCACACCCTATTTCAGGTGCCCGCCATCAGCTATGCGTGTAGGACGGCAGGGGTCTATCATTACTGATAATGGCCATAGGGTGGAAAATCCTGATTATTCTTTCATTACCGTAGAGTAATTTTAAAATATCAGTGTGTGTTTTTCTTCCCCATGATTTGTTTTCCTTTAATTCCTTTTTCCTGAAAGTCTTTCCCTCATTGAAATAACCCAAAAACACCCATTGCCTCTCAGAAGGCTTGCAAATTCCCAGGCATCTGAGTATCAGAGAACAAGGCAAAATTTAGAAATTTGTAAAAAAACTGCTTGTCAAGGAGAGTTTCCTGCCATCCACCTCACATTCTCTAAGATAGTTGAAATTTGCTTTGAGGATATTGCGGAAAAAGGCAAAAGAGGGAAAGTGAAAGGAGTGAAAAAGACAGTTTGGTAAGGCCATAGCTATTATTTTGAAACCACCTAAAAAGTTCTAAATCAAAAACGTGGAGGAATGATAAATACTTCAGAGACTCTAAAAGTAGAAAAACTTGTCTTAACCACTTTATCATATATAGTCGCACATTGATACAGATCTGTGAAAGAGAAAATAGAGTTCTTCCACATTTAATATGGAAAGGCTCTGAAGAAAAATCTGAATAATAAGAATGAGACTACTCCATAGCATGCTGTAGAAGAGAGCAGCATTCTCAGAGAAAAGAATATTTTATTTGGCTAGGTAAATTAATGATGTTTATGTCTTGTGGACTTCTATGGCATTTGCTGCCCTGGAACTAATTTGATTCCAAAATATGTTAGATCCCTCTACCAACAGTTTCCAGAGAACATTTATAGCTAATATCTTTACCACTTCATTTTATAACTTAGAAGTAAATGTGTTCCACATACACTTTCATAATCATATCAATGTTTGATCTTGGGGGTTCTAATTAGATGGTGTAGGATAAGTGAAAGAATGGTCAGGATTTTCTACCCTACCATCATTAGATTTAATGATGGACAGCTGTGGTCTTGCATGTGTGCCTCGTGGAAACACCTGGCATACGCAGGCGTGAGTTGGTGCCCGTGGAACTGGAGGCCGAGGATATAAGGAGAAGTAGAAGAAGGGCAGAAGAAGAGCAGAAGCAGCAAAGGCAGTAGAGGACCATTAGGGGTGTAGCAGACAGACCCTGAGAAGACTCCAGAGAACCCAGAGAAAGTGAATACTTAGTGGCGACTAGGAGGCCTGCTAGCCTCCGGGCCCCCTGGCCCCCCTTGCCTGTCCTGTATCTAGTTGCCTCACTACAAAAGATACTTAAAAGACTGCAAAATCCACCAAGGGCTCCAGGACTCCCCCTTTACCCATCTTCCTGAATCATAAGCAACCTCCCTGGTGCCACGGTATCACTACAATGGCCTAACCGCTGAATTCCATATTTCTTTGGTTTAACTATCATAAAAATGGCTGTTAGGTTATCTTAATAAGGTATATTATGCCACGTTTTCATTCCAGAGAAAGCAATGTCTGCAGGAACTCAGATTTTATAGGCTGTCAGTAAAATGCAGGTCTCAGAGTCATGAAGGTCTGACAACATATAGGCCTTAAAGTTTGAATTATAATTTGATGCCATGTTGCTGTCATATTTTACTTGTTCCCTATTCATCTTCCTCCTGAAGCACTGTCTTATCTTAAGAAGAACTGTTGTATCCTGGTCCAAGTTTGCATTACTAGGAACTCCCGACCGAGGAAACCCATCCTAGTTGAATCTTGCAGTGCCTCACCATTAACAGTATATTTGGATTGCCTGTGGGGTTGCGGCTGAAGTGTAACCTTGGCCTCACTCAAGCATATTGTTAGTCCATAGCCCTGAGTATAGAAATAATTGACAACCTGCTCCATCTCCTTCTGTATAAGCCCACAGGGCATAGTCCTTCACGTTAAACAACTGCTAGGTGACTGCTTCAAATATTGCAGGATTCTACTGAATCTTGCTCAAGGGCAAGGACTTTTGGAGGAAGACAAGGAAATCTCTATACCAGTGTTTAGTTTCCAATTGCATCACTGGTCGAGACTATAAAGAGATGAGGTATTCTAAAAGCAGGAGGCGGGCCTCCCCGGTGGCGCAGCAGTTAAGCGCTGCGCTGTGGAACTGTCGGCAGTGGCAACGCGAGTTCGACGCCCGGCCGGGGAGAATCCCACATAGTGCAGCAGACCTCTCCTGCTTCACCCGCTGCTCCCCTCAGCAGTGTATTTCTGATCTGCCTGTTCTGCTACCCGCTCTGTCTCTGGTGAGCCCTCTCGTCGCCCCACACCTCTGGCCTGTAACCCAGCTTGTATGTATAAATAAATTTAAAAAAAATCTTAAAAGCAGGAGGCAAGCCCATCTAAATTGACTGGACACAGACAAGAAATAAGGTGGAATGTTGCATGTCACATTGTCACGGGTATCTTAAACAGGTTTTCATCCATGTAGCTTTAGACATATGGGTATTTTCTTTTGAATGAATTTTGCATGTAAAGAAAACCAAATGATAGAAATTTGACCTTTCCAATTTGAATATTGGAAAAAAGGGCACTTTCCCTTTTCAAGTTTTCTCAAAATTGCATAAACATTTTGTCACAAACATAATATTTTTTTATTTGCTATTGATCACTAATCTTGTTGTCTATAGGTATATAACAATGTACTTAATATTTAGCTAATAAAAAATACTCAATGATTAAAATAAACCTTTCCAAAAGCCTTTAGTGAATTCCATATATTTCACAGGCCTAAACTAGGACCTACACCCACTCCAACTCAGGACACACCCCATTTTCACTCAATTCAAGAGGTCTCCACTTTATGCAATATTTTAAATGAGACCTTTTTTAGCAATCAAATGTGATAACAGTTTTATAGACAATGGATAATATCTATACAATGAGTTTTCTGAATTTTTTTGTTAAAGAATGAAACTTGTTATAGTTTGCAATGATTGCAGTAACCTTCCATGTAGTCCCTAAATGAAGTAGTCTTACCTATGCTTGTGCTTTCTCCAAGTGCTGCCTTTTGCTTGTACTAAGTTAGAAGTCAAGCTTACCTTATCAGAGAGATTTCTTTTTTTGAAAGAGTTTCATAAACAAACTAGGTATAATTTCTGAAGGCTTAAATTGCCCTACCTTCCATAGCAGTGCAAGCTGGAAAATAGGGATGATCCACCAATACAGTTCCCATAGCATTCTGGGCTGGTAAATCTTTGAACTTCATGGCCTCAGGATTTCCATTGCTTTTGTCCTCTCGCCTTAAAATATAAAATGGGAGCTAATTTCCCAAGTTTGTGTAGCACCTAGCAGAAAAGTTCTAAAATGTCATGGCTACCACTGATAATTACAATCACACACTTAAACGTTAAAGTCATATGATGTCATTCCAATTCTATCCTCACAGCTATTAGTTAGTTCTCATGAGACAGCTAGGAAAAATTTAAGTGAAAGATTCAGATTCTTTTGAAGAATGATTTATTCAGAAAATTCAAAGTACAGCTTTGGTAAGTGTACCTAAATCTTATCTCTTGGGCCACACT
Source organism: Scalopus aquaticus (assembly GCA_004024925.1). NCBI lineage: Eukaryota > Metazoa > Chordata > Mammalia > Eulipotyphla > Talpidae > Scalopus > Scalopus aquaticus. Next base: position 15,974 of record PVIJ01013368.1, read on the forward strand.
TTCAGTAAGACTATCAAAGCTGGTTGAAAATCTAAGGTTTTTATAATTGGCTTAAATGCTCAACTAGGATTTTCAAAACCTCTACAATTTTAGTTTTCCTGGAAAGTATCTGTTATTCTTTCTCCTTAAGGAGTTATATGTTAAGAGAACTTCATCTCTGTTCTTGAATTAAGATGGTGAGAAGGTCTAGAGTGCCCTGTTCACTCGTGCCCCCTGTTTTTTTCACCTAATAAGTATGTCCCAGCCATCAGTCTTATGCCAGAGACATTGCTCAGCGTTCAGATTGTTAAGGTCTCTCCTCTCTCAGAGCAGGAAATAAAATCCACTCTGAAAAATGCAGAAAACACTTTGAGGGAGAAAAGAAACTGTTCAAAAAATTAGAATATTATCAAGGTATATAGTCAGTGTTTGAAGGTTGGAAATGTTAAGTAAATGCTAATGAGTGGCTTGAATAGCTAGGAAAAATCAAGTTCCTTAGGCAAAAGACCATTTCAGTGGGCAGAAGACAAATGATATTAATGTAACACATAGGTTCTTTATGAGTTGAAAGGAAAATGGAATTCAAAATTTACTTTCAAAAATGCTACAAAAACTATTAGGGGTCAAAATGGTAGTGAGATGATTAGATAAAAAAGTAAAAATTAAAAGACCAACATCTGCATGTGAGGAGTTAATGGAACAGATGAACTCATTTAAAAATAATTGATGAATAATGGCAAAAGAAAAAAAATGTAGGTATGAATATTTTAATAGGAATACTAAAATGAATTTGAATGAAGTATATTGCACTTTGCACTTTAGAAAACATATTTAAATTGGTTAAACTAGCGTATAAAAAATGCTGAAAACCTCATAAACTTTTTCAGAAAATTGATCTGATTGCAGGGAAAGGGGACCTTCTCTGTCAGAGGATTAAACTCTTTAAATTGATCTTAGTTTTCTTTGTTTCTCCCTCTCCTATTTTTGATCCTAAGAGTCATGGCCTTATTTATGTAAAACTTCAAGCAGTACAAAGATTTTAAAAAGGTAGACATTTGACAGTAGTTAATGAAGCCAAACTCCTACTCTAGAGATATTCCCAGATTTTGATTGCCAACCTCTGGCATCCGCATCTATGCTGTACTTGGGGGTTTAAAAAGGCCTATCACAGGATCTATTGACCAGGAGTCTGACAGAATGCTAAATATGCAGAGAAAGCACAACTCATTGTTTTCCTTCAATTCTACCTGGACTGTTTAATCCCCAATTCTCTTCCCTGCCACCATGTACAGCAGAAGAGGCTTATAATTAATGTCTGCAAGTCTCTAGATGTGATACTGCCCCAGAACCCCCAAGGCAACTACATGTGCACTTTACAAAGCTTAGCAACCATCCTAGGCAGCCAGAGAAGGAAATGCAGAATGAAGAACCAGCTTCAACTACTGCAAGGATCATCTAGCCTCAAGAACTCCACAGAAGATATTTGAACAGAAATGACTGATTGTGTTCCATGGAAATGGCAGCCATCCTGAATGGACCACTGGTATTCTTACTTGGGTAAAAGGAAGGGAAAGAAATGGTGAAGCAAACACACTACACAAAGCATTACCACGGCTAAAGTGTTCTCTTTCATTCTAAGTATGTAATCTCCAATATCAAAATACCTAGATTAAAAAATTATACTTGTGCCTTATCTTTAAAGAAATTACATTAATCTATAACTTCAGTGTAAACTGTGTTGTAGAAAAAAAATAAAGTGTTTGGGCTTATAAATAGATGAATGGCAAGTAGCAAATATAAAATAATAATAATAATAATTTAGTGTATCCTGTTACCAATCTATTGTTAATTCAATAGAATTAACCCCTTGGCTCAGGGGTGCCCAAGGACCCTGAACTATTAAGGGATGCATGCTCTAAGAAAGGTCTAGTAATCCATTGCACAAAGGCAAAGGAACTCCACTCAGTGCAAAAGATCTTTAATAAGGCAGACTTAGTGTGCATAGAGAGAGGGGAGGGGGGGGAAAAAGGATATTGTTAAGAGTAGTTTCCCAATAAAACACCTCAAATTTCCCCTCTCCTTGTGGGCAAATGCCGCATCCCACAGGATTGGCCCAAAGTGGAATAGCTGAGGCCTAAAAGCTTGCCACAAGTTTAAGGTGCTTTCTAGTGGGAAACCATGAGAAGGGGGTTAGGCAGGTCCTAGAGAGCTGGGACAGCAGACAAAAAGTGCAAAATTAAAGTACAAATCAAGATAGGGTTGCATTATTTCTGTCAAGGACAGCTCCCCATGCGTCTCTCACCCATATGTCTCTTCCAAGGTCCATATATGTCTCTCCTCCATGTATCTCCTTCCATATGTCCCTCCCAGTAGTACCAGTACACAAGCAGTACCAGGATGCTACAGAAACCAAAGCATCGGCCTTCCTGCCTTCCATGTTATATATGTCCACCTGACCATTCAGCTCCACCCCTAGTTCCCAGTAGCTCCTCTGTTCAGGAAGTCCGGCTCACAGCATACTGAGACTGGTAATCCAAGGTAGCTGTGTGTATGTGGAGTAGGGGAAGATACACCTCCACGGAGGTGTCTCTGCAACACCATGAACAGTATTTTAAAGTAATTTAGCTATTTGGCATATAGATATATGGAAATATTTAAATTTCCCTTAAAGCAGCATTTGTTGTTTATATAGATAGCAAAAGAATCTGATACATGTTATATATAATAGCAGCTGTTCCAGAAGAAGACAGCTGCTAAAAGGCAAAATGAAAGTATTCAGTATCTAAAACATCAAAGAATTGTTCATTTATAATAGTGTATCACACTTGGATTTACTGATTTTGTGTTTGGTCTAACTGAAGAAAATCTGTTTCATTTGGGTATTAAAATCACAAAGGACCTCCCTGCTGGCCTAAGGGTTAAGTTTCAGTGCGATCGGTTATGGCTTGAGTTGGATACCCAGCCAGGGAGCAAACCAACATATGGTGCAGCAGCTCTCGTCCTGTCTCACCCATTGCTCCCTTTAGCAGTGTATTTCAGTAAATCTGCCTGTTCTGCTCCCCACTCTGTCTCTAGTGCTGTCACTTATATATGGAATATAGAGAAACAAAGCAAAGGTCAAATAAAAACAAACCAATATGAAACCCTAGATATCTGACTATAGAATGGAATCAACCAGAGGGTAAGGAGTTAGGGGGAAAGAAAATGGAGAGGGGACACAATGGATTATGATGGAGGAATTTGGGAACTTGGATGGTGTTAGTGATGTGGTAACATACATTTGATGGTTGGTGTTATCCTATACATCTAAATCATACACAATGTTCTAAATGAACATAATTTTTTTTAAATGATACTATTCATATTATTCATGAAATGTCAAAGAAGTGGTTTTAGGGATATCACAAAATGTTTGATGAGAAGGCAGGGGCAGATGACACAGCAAAACATTATATACTGGTGACCAGATATTCCCAAGATTCTCAAGTAATTTAAAGGAACTAAAATTTGGAGAAATTCTATCACATTACAGATGAAGGAATAGGATAAGACTATTTCAACAACAACAACAACAAAATGATAGACTTGGATTTTCAGGTTCTTATCCAATATTAGATGCAATTCTTTTGTAAAGCACTTTATAAAATATTCTTATCAAAGAACAATTTCATTTGTTTAGTTTTGGATTAAATTTTGTTTCTAGGCAGCAGGAATGTTAGAAAATGCCATCAAAACCAAAGATATTTTTAATATAACAAAATAAGAAAATCTAGTTTTTTGAATATTTGATGTGCAACATTCCATATATTATTATTTAAATGTCACTTTTTTCTCTCATAAAAGATTAAAATATGTTATGGGAACGGTTATGATACATAATACATATTTAAGTGTTTAATAATTTACATTCTGTTAATTATTTTGACTGATTTTGGGTAAAGATTGTTACAACACATAAGCAGACCATCTGTTGCTGTTAGAATTATTAATAAATACTCCCTGAACTAAGTATTTTAATTAAAAATAAAATGCTGCATTCATTAAGGCCCATCTTAAGTGGCATGCTCCAAAAGGAATTAACAGTGCATCCAGCTGCCAATCTCTAAATAGTTTAAAAATATTATAAAATTTTATTCATGAGAAACTAACGGATTTGGATGATTAGGGAACAATCTGTTGAGTCCTCGAATGCCTTCAGCTGTTTAGGATCCAACAGTATATGACTCAATGACAATGACACCAGCAATTCTATATACTGTTCCACAAAATTGCCCAGGAGTCAGACAACTGCAAATGCTTTCTTCTTTACTATATCATTTTGTGGTTTGGAAGGGGAGCAATAGGCACTAATCATCTGACAAAGCAGTCACCTTAGAGACTTTGGACTTACTTCATAATAATATACTGTTAAAGTAAATCTCTACATATGAGCTAGATTTAAATCCTACATCCTCATTTTCCAGCTGAGTGACCTTGAGAAATTTACTCGCACTGTCCCTTAACGTTCTTATCAGTGAAATGAATAGTGGTATCTCCTTCATGTGGATATAATGAGAAAAAAAAGAGACAAAAGATACAGAGAATCTGGAAGAATGCTTAATAAAAAACAAGTGCTTGATGATGATGCATAGATTTACTGCTTAAATGTGATCGCCATTTCTCAATTTACCTTTGCCTTGTCTTCAAAAGGTGAACACCATCTTTTGTATCTGTCTTAAGGATCTTTAACTTTTGAAGTTTGAACAGTTTTTTTTCCCTTTGAAACAAAATGTTGGTTGAAGCAAAGGACAATGAATTAGGAAATTAAGGAATCCCAGTGTTAACATTTTTATTCAAAAGGGAGACAATGTCCACAACTTAACAATGATGTAAGAAAATGAATAAATTTGATAAATTAAAAAAAGAGACACAAGGTATGATGGTGATGAATCACAGGTGCTAACGTGGTGGAAGAACTATAGGGACTACACCTGAGGGGAGAAATCAAATACTGTCCAAAAAATAGCAACACTGCAAGAAAATTAATTAATTAATTAATTAATTAATTAATTTTAAAAGGTGATATGACAAATCAGGAAATATGTAACTGCTGCTTCAAATTTAAACGAAAAGGTGTTCCACACATGCATGAGTACCAACCCCCCTTCACATACATGTTCAACGAGTGGAGAGAAGGAGAAATTGATAAGAAATTGATAAAGAGAGATTGAGCAAAGAAAGAAAAAAGTAGAGAAAATGAATAAAAGAATATAGACTCAAATAGAGGGCCACAAGATCCAGAATTTTAAATAAAATTTGTAAAAAGAGTTTTCCCTCTTTTCTGTTAGCCATTTTGCCGTGAAAATCAATGACTGAAAAGTTTAGATTATACCCTCATCCACATGTGTAGATACAACCAGATTTCATTCAGTGTCTTAAGCACCAAGGTGAGGCCACACAGTCTGTGCTGCCAGAGTTTACTAGGTAGGAGGGACGTGGTCAGAATTGGAGCTGTGCTCTATAATGAAATGTTAGCCTACTCTGTCAAATTAATCTAGTTCTTACACCTGCACAAACATATTCAATTACACTCACTGCTTAGACCATCAGAACCACTCTTTAAAACTGTTGATATCCCAGATTTATACATTAGAAAACAGCCTCGGGAAGTTTAAGTGACTGACTTCAAGTCACAGAACCAGCAATCAAGAGTAAAGAGTGAACATGGAATTCTAGTATCTTTTATTCTTATTCATCCAAGAGGTTTTCACACTGTGAAATGGAGAATCCCATCATTACTCTTTGTGGTTCTTAAGTGCAATCTGAAAGCAAGGGGCACCTGAGCAGACCACAATCTACCTCTCCCACCATAACCTCTTCTTGGGCTTCAAAGACAGTTTTAGTGAGTTAGGGACATCAAATTTCAAATGAATTTTATTTAACAAAATCATTTTACTGTTTAGAATTTTGTGTTTTAATGTTAATTAGGAAATATCTTCATCACAATAGCCCTAAATTCTTAGGTTTAGATAATACATTTGTGTATGTCTAGCCATGTATGATCAATTATCCATGTTTAAAATTCGACAATAATTCAGATTGAAATCTATCTGCATTTTCTATAATATGTACCACACACTGATCTGATTATATTGCTGAATAATCACCAGCAGTTCAATGCTGTTCAAAGTGTGATCATCAAAGAAGTGATTAGCAAACTGTTAGTGAATCTGAAATAAGAGGTCAGTGCTAGAATGAAAATCAACACATTATTTCCTTTCCAAGGAGAGAGTCTTGGTACACAATTGAAACAAAAACAAAAGTTAGCTGAACTAAAAAGTATACTTAGCTGGGTTACATTCTGGGATAGCTATTTATGTTGTCATTATCCAGAAACAATTTCTCTAGGGAGACATGAATAGCACTATTCCAAGATTCCAGAAGTGATTTGATCTTGGCAGGAAGAACTTACTTTCTTTCCAAGCTTTCTCAATTGTCTATCTCTAATCCTCTATTGTCTTTTACCTTTATATCTGTTCCATGGTCTGACCTCTAAATACTGGCATTTTCTAAGACCCTGTTAGTAGACAGCATCCATTCTTGTTTATTCACTCTGCATAATTTTCTTTTTTTTTTAAATTCCTTTATTCATTTATGCATAGAAGAACTGGAGTGTAGGCCAGACGTGAGAGGATTCAGCAGAGACAGAGTGGGGAGCAGAACAGGAAAATCTAATGAAATACACTGCTAAGGGGAACAGCAGGTGAAACAAGAGAGGTCTGCTGCACCATCTGTGAGCTAGCTCCATGGCTGGGGATCTAACTCAGGCTTAGTGCTGAGACTTAACCCCTATGCCACCAGGGAGGCTCCACCCTACATAATTTTCTGATACCATGACTTCAGAAACCTTTTATATATATGATTCTGAATTCTCTTACAAGCATTATACTCTTTATTTGTCATTGCCTACTACCTATAATTATCAGGTTTTATTACAGGCACCTAGAATATTTCTAATTACTCAACTTATTTTAATAAAAAAAACATTTGGTTAATTAAGACAGAGTAAATTTGTTACAAAAATTAACATAATAGATGGTCCAGGAACAGACCTATAAATAACATTCACCAGATTGAAGGCAAAGTTGACATGTGTTTCAGTGAGAAAAGGATTCTCTCTTTGATAAATGAAGCACAAAAGTAAATTCCAGACAGTTTAAAGGTCTGAATTTGAAAATTATAAAGCTTTTAGAGGAAACCAGAATATCTTCAAAGTTTTCTAAAATAGGGCACACAATAAATCTAATTTAAAAGAAAAAATGTTAAATTGTAGTATAGTAAATTGAAAAAAAATCATTAAAAAGTCATTATTAGGAGCATAAGATGACAATCTAAAGACTGGGATAGATATATACATATACCTAACAAAATATTACTATTTAAGATATGTTTTTAAATCCTACAAACTATTTTTAAATACAGATAGTCCTACATATTAATTTTCTTTCTTATATTTACATAGACAAATGAGTTGAACACATGGACATGAAAAAAAAAAGGTTAACTATGTGACAAATAAACATATGGAATGGTGCTTAGCCTCATTAGTCATCAGCACTACACACTGACCAGAATAACTATAATTAAGAAGATAAAATTACCAAGATTGCAAGCATGTACAGTCACTTGAATTCATATACATCACTGGAGGGAATCTTAATTGATTCAGTCATTTGGAAAACTGTTAGTCAGATGCATTAAACATGCACATATCCTATGACCCAGTAGTTAGACTACTAGAATTATACCATAGCTGTACTATTTATGAATTCTCCAAATTGAAAACAACCTAGATGTCTAATAACAATAGAATCAATAAATAAGGTGTGGTGCATTCACAAAATGAATTATTATAGATAAATAAGAATGATACTACAACTTGCAATTATATGGATGAATCACAAATATAAACTTGAACAAAATAAGTCACACACCAGTGAGCCCAGGGTGTCTGATTGCATTTAATTAAAATACACAGAGAAACCTCATATATGTTGTGAGAAGTCAGGACAGTGGTCATCCTGAAGGGTGGGAAGATCATTCAGTCATTGGAAGAAACCATGAAATGTCTTCTGAGATGCTGGATAGAATTATATGTTCAGGAATTCACTAAGGTATGCATTTACGGTACGTAAAGTTTTTTATTATGCCTCAATAAAAAAATTAATGTATCTGATAACTATGGTATTATAATAAACCAGGAGCCTCTTGGATGTGCTTGCTTCTTTCCCCTACTTGGAAAGAAGAATACTAACAATAGTGCATACAAATCATAGCCTAATGATTAATAGCAAAGCATTACTTACTATCTATATCTAGTAACTTCTTTATTTTAGTCAATTGTTTTAGCATTACAATGATTGACAACAAAGCAAAACCATGGAAACAGAACCATCAGTCAAACTCAGTTGGTAGAACATGCCTCTTGATAAAGCCTTGAACTTACTCCAACCTTGTCCTCATTATAACACTAAGATCTCCAACTCCGGGTGGGATTTTCCCTCCATTTGCTGAACATGAAACATGTGAAGAAACAAGTTCTCCTACTGCAGCTCCAAGGCTGCTCCAAAATGTCCTCCCTTCCCCTATTCCCTCCAACCCTCCACTACCTCCACACCCTCCCCCCAAACCCTTGTTTTAGGCTCCTTGTGGCCTACATAAGGGAGACACTGCTGTTTCTAGGGAAAACACTCTTGCTTGAGATCTTACTGAACACTCAGTTGCTCTATTGCTTCAATAAATACCAGTTTCAAAATCAACTGCCAAGGCTATAGTACTGTTTCATTGTGTGTTTCAAGAACCCACTACTGCCAGCCAGTAATAGTAATGTACGATTTATAATAAATAATATGTATTTGGCCTTCTTCCCCATTTCTGGAACAAAGTTACTTCAACCCTGGGATTTTCAGGTATCTTATGTCAAAGAGATGTTTGGGAAGCTCCTAATGGGGACAGGTTGTGTTTAGAGCCAATCAAGTAAACAGAGGATGGGAACCTCAGCCCCACTTTCAGATCTCCGGAAATGACAGAAGGGCAGGAGACTGAGGGCAATCATCAAATGTAAATGATTAAATTCCTCAGTGAAAGTTTTTCCTAAAGTCTACAGTGTGCCTATGTGCCCCCACGCAAACCATAAAGGACAGGGTTCAGATAATTTCTGGTTGGTGAATACATGGAGGTAAAGGGAGGGTGGTATACCTGGAGTGGGCGAGGAAATTCTGTGCCCCTTCCCATGTGAATCTTGACCTACAATTGTCTTCCATCTGACTGTTCCTGAGTTACATACCTAAATAATAAGCTATTAATCTAGTAAGTAAAATGTTTCTCTGAGTCCTATAGCACATTAATTGAACACAAGTAGGGGGTCCTGAGAACCTCTGATTTACTGCCAGTCAATCTGAAGTACAGGTATTTGAAGTGGGAGTGGAGTCTTGGAGTGGGATGTGCCGTCTCGTAATACTAAACCCTTAACCTGTGGAGGCTGATGCTATTTCTGTATAGTGTCAGAACTGAGTTGAGTTATAGACAGTCAGCTGATGTCTACAGCTTGCTGCATGTGTGGGGAACACCCTCCCCATATTGGAAATCAGTAACAAAATCTGTTCAGGTTTATAAGGCATTTTTGAGATGAGACATTGTAAGAAAAAATAATAAAAATAAATACAGAATCCAGGAAAAAGAAGGAATAGATCAAAGTTCAGAAAGAGTGTACTCTTGTAACTGAATATGAAGGTCTGGAAGCCTAGCAACTCATAAAAAAAGATGAACCTTTCTAAGTTGAATCATAGATTTACCTAGATTCAGCTCTGCAGCCTCCTTCAACATAGGTTGACATTATTTGTGTACTAACTATTTATATATTTATTTACATATATATATATATATATATATATATTCTCAGCACATAGAGAATCTTGCACAATAGAATAAACAGTTTTGTAATTGACTATGTTCTTTTGTCTTTATCACAACAGAATAAACTGTTCTGTGGTGTCCTGGATGATCATTTAGCAGTTCTTTTCACTTATAATTATCTTTATACACAAGGTTTTCTAGAATATCATTGGTGCCTATAAACAAGATTTGGATGTCAGAAACAGCATCTCATTTTAAAAAAGAATGTTTGCTTCCTAATTGAAAAATTATATTGCTTTTGGCACAAACTGAAAAGAAAAGCCATCAAATGAGATGTAGGTAGTGTTAAATGACTACTGTAAAAAGCTTCTATAACTTGGAATCCCAAGTTACATACCAGCTAAGATGCATTCAAGGAATGTGGCACTTTATGGAAAAGTGTGAGACAAGTGTATTATATTAAAGCAATCTGCTTTCTTTTTTTGTGTTCTGCACTCATCTGTGATAAATTCCGAAAGACAATAGACTTCAGGTAGCAGATGGTTCTTTAGTAGGCAGAAAAGACAAAGCTAAATTATCACTTCTACAAAATACCATTAGATGAAATGTAATCCTTATTACAACTGAGAAATACACTAACATCATTAATAATTACCTCAAGGATATGCTTTAGTCATTATAGAATGCAATAGCAACAACTATTAGCTTCTCTAATATTTTTTCAAGATAGACTTTATATAATAGTGAAGATAAAATCTTATGTTACATATTTTTTTCGGTCTGATAGCAGATAAAACCTTGGCACTTTTAAGTATCTTTTTTCAGTTTATAATCTGGGATGATACCAATTGCTATAAGCATTTTTACAGGGCAGGACCTTTGCTAACTAATATGATTTACCTCTCTTTTTTTAATATCTTTTTTTTAAGATTTATTTATTTATGCATACAAGCTGGATACAGGCCAGAGGCGTGGAGCGGCGAGAGGGTTCACCAGAGACAAAGTGGGGAGCAGAACAGGCAGATCGACAGAAATACACTGCTGAAGGGAGCAGCGGGCGAGGCAGGAGAGGTCTGCCGCGCCATGTGGGATTCTCCCTGGCTGGGCGTCGAACTCGCATCGCGCGCTGCCGACAGCTCCACAGCACAGTGCTTAACAGCTGCGCCACTGGGGAGGCCCGATTTACCTCTCTAGATAATTATTTTAAAATTCCAAGGTCATGTGGGGGGCCTCCCCGGTGGCACAGCTGTTAAACAGTTAAACGCTGCGCTGTGGAGCTGTCGGCAGCAGTGACTCGAGTTTGATGCCCAGCCAGGGAGATTGCCACATCGTGCTGCGGACCTCTCCTGCCTCCACCACTGCTCCCCTCAGCAGTGTATTTCCCTTGATCTGTCTGTTCTGCTCCCCACTCTGTCTCTGGAGAATCCTCTCGCTGGATTCGCTGGTGAACGCCTCTGGCCTGCACCCCAGCTTGTATGCATATATAAATAAATCTTTAAAAAAAATAAGAAAATAAAATAAAATTCCAAGGTCATGTGGTAGGTAACCTACAACTATGGCTGCCATTAACTCTTTCTCTCCTTGTACAGACATGTGTATTTGTCTCATGTTCCTCACTTCAAGAGATGGAGTATAATTCCCTTTTACTTATACCTAGACTATTTATTTAATAAACAGAAACGTGAACTCAACCATGTCATAAGCAGCCTTACAAATTCTATATGTGTCTCCTAAAAAATTTAGGGAATAATTTCACTTCTTAAGAATGCATCTTGGGATGCTTCTTCTCAGAACCCACTCACTATTTGTGAAAAGCCCCAAACCAGTGCTAGATTCATGAGCACACAACTTTTTCTTTCACTGTCTTAAAATTCTTATGTAGCTGATCTTGCACTAACCACAGAGACAATCTGGGCCCCCAGACTACAGTCAGTCATGTTGGTGAATTGTTTGTACTTTCACCCCATTCAGGTTTTACATGACAGCAGTGTCAGTCAACCTATCACTACAACACAAGGAAAACTCCAAATGATAACTGTCAGGCAAATCTCACCATCAAAAGAAACAAAGTCTTTTTTACGCCATTAAGTTTTTGTAGTGCTTATTACCCAGCAACAGATAAGTGAGTCAGGTGTCATTGACTCACTAATTCCTTATATTAAGCCCATGAAGTAAATGCTAATAGTATACTCTAGTGGTGTAGAGAATCCATTTTCTGAAAACCGCACAGTTAAAAGGTGGGAGTAATGAATCAAACTTGGATGTTATCAAAACACAAAGCCCAAACACTAGATTGTTACTTGTATAATTTTCTAATACACAGTATTACAACTTGATTTTTCCAGTTCTCAATGTGATATTCCACTCCACTTAGAGTGTTTTTTCCAGACTCCAATTCTAACAACAGCATCTATATGTGCTTCCAAGTTATCACTGATGAGATTTCGAGAGTAAATGTCTAGGGTTGCACCTTCCAGTACCCCCTCGTTTCCTAAAGAACTTTCCAAACCATTATAATTGTAGATACCTCCATTTCAATGCTAGCCAATTATGCTAATGGGAGGGCATTACTCATTTGTGGTGATATATGTTCAACTTTTATGATTATGTCCTCTTCTATCCCCTGCAAGGTCATCATTAATTCCTAATTGCTCAAAATTATTTCCCCATACATACACACCCACGAGGCCCTTGTGATGGGAATTCATTTCTCAGAAGGGAATTTAAGACTGAGTCTCAGATGTTCAAAACTGATGAACCAGGTAGTTGACCTGAATCAGCTAATTAAGCTATAGGAAGTCACCAGGGAAAGAAAAGGCACATCATTAAGATCACTACGCTGAAGAGTAACAATCTCAGGGTTCCTGGGAAAGTAAAGAGATATCTGAAATAGAATGTCTTGAAAATTTGTTCCACTTTAAATATAATTCAACTTTTCTGTTTCTGGTATTAATCTAAAGCACTTGAGTGAGACACCCAATAAACCACTTCTTTATTGAAATTGTTAATTAACTATTAGCCTGAAGTGAACTCTGAATTATTCTTTTGTTTGGATTTGAATTCTTTTAAGTTGAATGAGTGTTAAGAAAAAAAATTAGGAAATAATTTCACTGCTAATCAAGACTCTTTTTAGGTAACACATCATGCGTGAAATGTATCAATATTCAAGTACACAACACAATCTATCAAAAAAATGGGAAATAATGGCTATCTATTTATAAAGCCCAAAAGTAATATTTACAAAATCAGTCATTGACTCACCACTGTATTCCAGGCTCCTTAATATCCTCTATGTATATCTTTAAAAGAATAATTGGTATCCTTTTACAAAAAGTAAAGTATTGATCTCAAGATACTAATTTCCAAAATATTTACTCCTCATATAAATATACAATTTAAAATAAAATAACATGATAGTATCTCATTTCTCTGATAATAGTTTCATTCTGCAATCATTAAATGTTGGAGCTTTTAGCAGCTTATGTTTTTTTTTTTAATATAAATACTTGTTTTCTCTGTTACAGATTTACAAAAAAATAATAATAAACATGATTTGAGCTTTCTGGTAATAAGGAACTGTCAGAGTAGTCATTTTTTTATCCTATAATATATTTAAAATATGGAGATTATGTGGATGATAATGGATAATGCTTCTGAAATAAAAGAATAAATGAGCAAATGAGTTGATGAATGAAAATTAACTGAAGCCTAATTATAACTCTACAATTTTCTGAAAAAAAAAAGGAATTTTTCAATTGTTACTTTCTTAATCTTTCAGTACTAGAGAGAAATCACTTGACATCTCATCAGACCCAGTAGAGTTGGAAGGAAACTTCATTGACCAATATAAAATTAAAGAAAACATAGTTTTTGCATGTTACATAAGAAGATACAAATGTAAATGAATAGCCCTAATTAATTTTAATTAAACAGTAGAATTCATTGATATAAGGCTGTGAACCTCATTGGGAAGTCTCTATCATGTGCTACATTTAGCTCTAGTACTTAATACAGTGACTAGCACATAGTTGGAATCAATTAACATTTATTGATGAATGAGTTTCATTTTATTGCTAAATGACTTTTTAAAAAATAATCTAAAATGTTATCTACCAACTATTACATTTTGAAAAGTTTTCAGAAGATTATTGTGTCTCTCCTCCATTCCCATGTTTCTGTGATAATTATTAGCCACTACATATGGTAATCATTTTTAGTTATTCTTAGAGGAAATCATAGATTATTCAAAATATGGTTTTTGGGATAAGCAGTAAATTGAGACATTTCCCCCTTTTCTGAATTACTTTATTCTGTATCACTGTATTTCCCTTTTTCTCTATCACTACTGCTGCATAACAAGTCACCCCAAACTTAGTGACTTAAATTTACAAAAATAATCTATTTACTTTAATAGCTTAGGCAGATCAAGAATTCAGAAATGTGTCAGAATCTCTTAAGTTGCAGTCTGATGTTAGTTCAGGCTACAGATATCTGAAGATTTGTCTAGGGCTGCCAGATCCACTTCCAAGATATTTTAATCTTCAGTCTACCTGGTTGGTTCCTTTCTGTGTGGGCTATTCTGATATCTTCATGACAAAGCAGTGGTTTACTTCAGAGTAACCAATGCAAGAGAACAAGGAAGAACTATGCAATATTCATTTCTGCAATGTTCTAATCGCTACTCAAATTAGCCCCGATTCAATGAGGATGAATAGATAAGCAGGAATACTTAGAGACAAGGCTCTTTAGAGGACATCTTGGAGACTAGCCATCATATCAATTGTATATGTAAAAATACAATATAAAGGAAGATAAGTGTTCAAATTATTTGACCTATGACCAAAAAGCATTTACCATTAATTCTAGTGAAAGCTTTTTCAACCACATCCCCACATACCTTGACACTTTTGATTTTAAGTTAAGTAGTCTTAAAAGGTTTCCCATGAACTTTTAGTTTCACAGTGTTAAGTATAAGAATTTAATCATAGTTAATGTGTTATTTGCAGTTTCTTTATTTTCATTTCTTCTCTCATTGATTTGATTCCAATAAATTTACATTTGACATACACAAAATAATAAAACCGTAGAAGTTTTCATTGAAATCATTTTGAGTATATATAAGGTCATTTTTCTTTAAAGTGCATTACCCAAATTGTTTCCACTTAACCTTTGAACAGAGCAGGGGCAGGTTAAGCTCATGGACTAATTTTATAGAAGACAAGCCAAATCCAACATAAGGGAGAGGGAAGAAATACAGAATAAGGCGCTGAGGAAAATCCTAAATTATGAGGGTCTGTAGTAAATGAAATAGCAGAAGGGAAACTGGAATGTATTGGAGGAACTAGTGTGGTTTTAGCAGTAGATGTGGGAGGGCTTCTCTGAAGCCTTTTGACCTGTCCTCAGCCAGCTGCAGTGGCGCATATGCAGCAACTTGAGCCCAATCTCTAAAGGTTACAGTCCTATTTATGGACATGTCCTTTAAATAAAAGATTAAAATGAAGATGCTGATATTACCTAATTGTACTTATTCATCAAAATCATTTAGCAACTTGTATTAGTCTACACCATTTTTATGTTAATGTGTTCTACAGTATTTCAAAGTCATGAACAACCATTTTCTAAAACAAATAGGTGATACTTTGGGAAATAGCGTTAAAAGCCCCTAGATCTTTGGAAATTTAATTGGATGAAAGATATGGGATTGTCTTATAGATAGGTATGCTTTAGAAAAACGGCTATTTATGCTTTCCTTGTCTTGTACATCAAATGGGAATAATACTTACCTCACAGAATTCTGATAAAGATCTAGTACAACAGTTATAAAGTGTCTCATATGGAAGATACGTATCAAAAATTTATTCTCTTCTCACTCTTGCTTTTTTTGGGTCCAATATGAATAATATTTTTTGACATTATCTAATCAATTTACTGACTGTCAATATTTAATTCTTCAGTGAAAACTTGTTCTGAAGTCCATGTCCTAAGCATTTCATATTTTACTCATAAATTTTCTTTATATTTGAAGGTGAAAGGCCAGTAGTCATATGCCTACTCTGTTCCATGAAACATATTTTTATTTTTAACATTGCCATCATTCTTCAGATAAACATCAATATAAGTTTTAATAACTTGTCTAAAACATTTTGTCCTGTTAATTGCTTATTGACCATCTTATGGGGCTGGTTTTTTTTATTTTACATGAACCAACACTGGAATCTTATCTGATTAAATTGTCAATATTTTCATTTTCAATTGCTCTATCCTTCTTCTATACATAAACAATATTCAATTCAGTGTGAATGCAATGCAATGCAATACAAGAAGAAAATACATTCTGTTTATAAAGGTTCTTTAATTTCTTAGTGCTTACTACTCCCATTTATGAAATTATGTTATGATTCATTCTTTGCAAGTCTTAATAAATATCTAAAACATAATTACTTCCCTCCTTATTCCATAAACCTTCCAAACAAAAAAATGAGATTTTTTTCTAACCTATTGTTAAGCACCTAAGTGTTAAACATCATTATAAATTTATTTTTTTCCAATTTCCAGTTACTGTTTTCCTCCTCCAGTTTTCATTAAAGGAGTTTTAATATGAAAAATGTGGATATTAATGGACAAGTATCTCTGTGTATGTGATGAATGTATGACCCACCTGTTCTCTCTTAACATTTGTATATTAGAGATAAATGAGTTTATCATGGTAAAACAGCCCACAAGGTTAAGTCTCTAAAAGTACAATTTGTTATCAAAAATTCTGATGCTCATTTTTAATGTAATTTTTCTTCTTTCTAGTTTTTTTCTGTTTTGATTTCTTTCAAATGAAATTTGAAAATCCTGTAGCTGTATGCTGTATCACTGGTACTTCAATAATTTATCACAAATTAAATCTTTTATTTCTTGATAAGAGAAAAAACTTTATTGTTTCACTACTTTCTTTATTAAAATATTTTTCACTGTTTACCAGTCATAATTCAATTATCAACTATGGAAAATAGTAAGTCCATGTTAATGAAACCAAGCACTTATTATGGTTAAAAATATTTATTTACTGAAACTCAAACTACTAACAAAATTTTAGTAATATTGATATTTTACAATAATTGCAGAAATCATGTTATGTATTAAGTTGTTTTCTCACCACAAACATATGTTGTAAAACTAACCCTGGTTCCTCAGAATGTGACCTTAAAAAAATTAGAGTCTTATAAGTATAATCAAATTAGGATGGGTTCATAAGGGTGTCCCCTACTACATTATGGCAGTTTTTTTTTATAAGCAAACAAACATACATGTGTTGGACACAGGCACATAGAGAGAGACATAGAACACCCTGTGAAGACTGAGGTTATGCTGCCACAAACCAAGGAATGTCTGGGGCTATATTAAGCTGACAGAGGAAAGACAGGCTCTGTCCCCTATAATTTTCAGAGTAATATAACTCTGCTGACACCATTATTTTAGAATTTCATCCTCCAGAACAGTGAGAGAACACATTTCTATTGTTCTAAGCCATCCAGTTTTTGGTACTTTGCTTAACAGTAGCACTAGGAAACTAATAAAGTATAAAATTTTGTAGCTATTTTGATACAGCAATATGGAATACATGGACAGTGACTGTGTAAATATAGCCTGGCAGTATTTATTTTTTAAATGGATCATTTGATAATGATTCATAGATTATTTTGTAAATTAATAAATGAATAGTTATTGGACACTTCTGTGTCTGGCAACATTGTAATTGTTTTACTTGTATTAATTCATTTCATTCTCACAACTCTACTTTGAAAACGTTATTATAATTATGATATTTATTTTCAGGAAGAGAGAAGTAACTTTTCCAGATCATATCCCTAGTGTATGAAGGTATCAATTCAAACTCACAAAATCAACTCACAAAATCCATGTTCTCAACTACTATATGCAATGCCAACTGGCCTATCCCTTCAATTTCAGTACCTGTCAATTAATAACTCATTCTGTCAACCTTCTAAAACATAACAGTAGCCATATTTAAACCTCACTCAAACAATCCTTGTTTTACTATGGTCTACAAAAAGGGTGCCGGATTCTTCTGCGCGGTACTCATAAAACTTCACCTCCTGGGATAAAGTGTTATTTCAAAACACACCCCTAGTCACATATATTTAAAGATATTAAAAGGAAGGAAACTGTCTGTGATAATAGAGAGTGATGAGGAAATATACAAATGTGAGGACTTAGGATCAGTACAAGAAACTCAGTTGACAATTGCTTCAATATAAAACATTAAGTCGGAATAAAACACAAAACAGATACTAATTTTGAACTACCTAGTCTTTTCTCTTCCTGCTCTCACTTTTTCATAGCACACATTTCTGCAATGTTAGAATGACCATTTTCTTTCATACAACTCTAAGATCACCCTCCCTTCCCCACCTCCACTCTCCTATCACATCACTTTCTAGAATAGCTTTCATGAAAGTGTATGATTTAGCTTATTTATCTTTTGCCCTGATAAACCTTCTCAGACTTTTCTCCAATTACCTGGACAATCCAGAATACGTTCTCTATCTGTGTCGTCTCCTTAACCTTTATCATTTCTCAGACATATTTTTATGGTCAATTTTCTTGTCTATAAATCAATAAATTTATTTGTTTATAAATCAATAAATTTATTTTGAGAATAGGAACTATATCACATTAGTGCCTGACTCCTCAGACAAGACAAAATGACTGGAATGTGGCTGCAGTTCAGTATACATTGAATTAATGAATAAATAAATGAATGAATGAATACTGGAATCTAGAAAAACCCAGGAGTATGTGGTAAAGAAGTAGCAGAGAAAAATGCCAGGCCTAAAACAACTGGAGGTGGTCCTCAAATTCTAGAACCAGTGGATAATGGTACAAAATTAGGTGTGCCACCATCTAACTGCCCAATGTCAGGAACAAGATCATGTAGTTAAGAGCTGAGGACAGAATATATTGAATAGGCTATAAGCAGGTTTTACCCAAAAAGATTGGCTAGGAAGAAAGACAAGATGGAAGAGGAGTTGCTCCATCCACTCCATTCACTGATCTAGCATTGCAGTACCTCCAGCAATGGTGTACACTCCCTCTTTGGGGGTAAAAAAAAAAAAAAAAAAAACACCTTGCTCCCATTAAGTGATTAGTCTTACCACTACGACTAATAAAAAGCTATCGCTTATTGAGAACTTCTCTATACCAAAAATTTTGCAAATGATTAAAAATTATGTTACATAATTTAACATTTGTATGTAATAGTGATGATAAAAGAATTGTCATTATTTCTAAGCTGTAGTTTAGAAAACTACATTTTAACAAGGTTGAATTACTAATGCAAGGTCATACTGCTCCGAATTGAGAGAATAAGAGCACATTCAATTTATTTCTGACTTCAAAAGGCCATATTCCTAATAATTTTACTCAATAAATATTTGTTGACATTCCAACAGAGAGAGTAACACAAATAGAGGCCAGGTGTTGAAATTAACACAACAGTGTTTGAGGAAAAATGAGACAGAGATTTAATTTTGAGTAATAAAATGAGAAGGAAGGTTTGTTGTACATAGGAGAAATATTAATAAGCAAATTTGAAAAAATAATAGAGATACTTTAAGTGGAAAATGATTTTTTGAAAGGAAGAGTAGGGAAAAGCCAAAGTGTATTAATTGTCAGGTCAAGTAGGACACTGTTCCCTCCACGGACCTATCTGTGAAAACACTACTGGATGAATAAAATGAAAGATTTGGTTTCATCAAATATACAGCAATCCATGGATTATTTTTTTAATACTCTAAATTTGGAGGAGGGATACAAGGGTGATGTGAAATGTTGTGAAATGTATGTTTTGAAATTCTGTGATATTTGCTTAAATTTGGCGATAGTGATCACAAGTCACTGAATTTCTGAAAACAAATAGTATAAATAAACAATTCATTTTATGATCTAGATTTTAAATCCTTTAGTACGATTCCCAAGAGAATATTTTTAAAAGTCATATGAGAAAATTAGAGCAATAATATAGTGCCCCATTCTTTTTGTAGAATTTGATGCTGCAGTATTACAAAAGACAATAAATTATTTTTTTCTACATACACTCTTTAAATAATAGGAAATATGATATATACCAATGAAAGTGTTGCTGACATATTTAAAGAGCATTTGTTAGAAGAATTCCCAAGTTCAAAGCCAGTTCAGGGAATGCATCTGACTTAGTCAAGCTTGGAAGTATAGTTTCTAATGATATTTGAGGTGAGGAAAGTCACAATGACTTCAGTGTGAAATTGAAAGTCAAAATGACTTCGTTTTGAATGCAAATTATGATGAGCTATGCTTTATCAGCTTAGCTTCTAAGTATATACACATGTAAATATCCATTAGAAAATAAAGAAATATGAGAATTAATAGATGTGAACATCATGCAATGCATGAGAGTAGCCATAACCAAAATACTGTTTGGTCAGGAAATACTCACCTATCATATTCTATGATTCACAGGAGTGATACACAAATGTATCCTGTCCTCCAAAGAAATGGAGGAAAAGCAAACGCAACACAGAACTTTACTCAACTTTGGGTAACCCCACATCTAGTGGATAACAATGGAAAAATAAAGTAGTGAAGATATATAGAGAAAAGAGTGGAACATCAACAAAGTGAGGAAAATTGAAAAGAGAAAAAAACTTATCAATAGCCAATATTAAAAGGATGTCAAAAACAAGGAACACCAAGAATGGGGTCGTAGAGTTAGCAAAACATCGATGTTCCTTGGGAGAACAGTTTTTAGGACCATGGTAAGAATTTAAGGCAGCAAGCAGAGGATCAAACCAGAATGGATTAGGAAGAAACTAGAAAGAAAAGCTATAATACAGAAATAGTAATTGATTGTTGGTATAAAAATTTTATCTTAAGGTATAAATAAACAGAACTGGTTGGTTGCTGTTTCTTAAGAGGATGTTCTTGTGTATTCTTTAGGAGGGCTACAAAATGGTAACACATATGCATGAGAAATATATGCAAATAATTATGCCAGGATCTGCAAAGAAAAGAAAGTTGTATGTGATATTGCTCCCAAACACTTGCAAAACAGGTGGAAAATCAAAGCTTAGCAATATGAAGATATATGAAATTAAGTATGAATTAAACATAAATACCCATATGATGCAAGAACTTATTTAAATTATAGAAGATTGAGTAAAGGCAGAGAAATGAGAAATGAAAGAAATTTAGAGGGTAGAGGGGGTGTCATACATGTTAGAAGAAATCACCTTGCAATAATATTAGAAATCATATTAGAAAGATAAGAAATACTTATAGAAAGAATGATGAACAATTGATTAAAAGCTAGAAGTTGTATGTAGCGACTTAAGAGTTCCACATTTCTCATTTAATTAAACTGAAACTTATAGAAATGGTGAAATGAATTGAAATGTTTGTTAGAGTTCATGGATCTTCTGTGCCTTGCAGAAAAACATATCTGGGTGACTTAATGGAAGGGTAAGCAAAGTACTGAAGCTCCAAAGTCAATGTGAATGAGGATCTTCCAGGAATCTTGTTAAAAATGCAGATTCTGGCTCCTAACAACAGATCATGGGGTTGAGTAGATAGGACTACCAAAGAGTCTTAATTTTTAAAAGCCCCCTTAAGGAATTATCTCCCAGGCAATATAGTCTCTTTATTGCATTTTAAAACTATTTGAGATCCAGAGAGAATTTTAAAAATAATAATAAAAGAGTCACTTCAAAAGATGAAAATGACTTTCAGAGAGAAAGTTTAAAGTACATAACTTTAGCTTATAGCAAAGAAGACAGGAGGATGATTTAATAACCATTTCCAAGTACATTGTGTATATGTAAGAGGATAGCTGAGCAATTTTTCTCCATTTTCATTGTTGTCTACACAAGAGGAAATTGACTTGGATTAAAGTAAAAACTCATTTACAAGGAAAGATTTCTTGGTTTAAATAATGATTATATGCTAGAACTGTCATGAAGGGCATTTTGGAGAATCTATATTCCTATTTTGTTTTGTCTTCCTTAAAAATAATAATAATAACAAAACTCTATCTGTCCTGGCTATTGCAGGTGTGCCTCTTCACCAAAATTGGAAATAGAGTTATTCACCACAAGATATTTTAAGGTCTTCTCTAGATCTATGTTAGAGACATTTAATAAGGATATATTGCTCTTTGAGTAGGCATGCAAGAGTCATTAACTGTGACTAATATGCTATCCTCAAGATGTGGCAGAGCAGCCTCATTAATCACGTCAAATTGCTGCTAAAGACATTTTGTATATGAATGTGTGTGTGTGTGCATGAGAGTGTGTTTGTGTTTGTGGTCAATTGCTAAACTCCTTCGGAATTACAGAATAAAAATAACGACTTAATTGAAAGTCATACCCTGTCTGATTTTTATGTTTTCTCCCTTTTCCCCTAACTCTTAAAGATTGGTTCTGCAACCAGACAGCTGTTTTTCTCAACCAGCATTTGTAAATGCTAAGCAGTGCAGAGTTGCTCAAGCAAACAGAGGGTGAATTCCACATGGTTCCCCTTCCATGCCACAATAAGAGAGAAGCATTTTGGTTTCTGCTGCCTTCCTATACTGTGCTAATCCACCAAAATTAAATACATACATAAATAAATAAAAGTCTGCCTAAAGTGACTACAGATGTTGTGTGAAATAGCCAGTATGTTTTCCACCTGTCTGCATTTGCCTAAAGGGTCAGGGACAATCAAATTAAAGCAATATGAAAGATGTGACAGATGTTTGTCCTATTGAGATAAATCTAAGCATGTTGCAGAAGGGTAGAATAAATGTAATACATAAAACAAAACACAGAACCACTTTAAAAGGTGTCCTGAGATTAACAACATTTCTAAATAAAGGTCCATTACTTTATGTCCTTCCCTTCTAATTAGACCCATAATTGGACACTTTATAGTACCTTGTGGAAGCATAATTAGTCATTCTTTTTATAACAGAGTAATTTGTTGAGAGTTAGATTGTTACAATGGAAGAAGGGTCATTTTGGAGATTTTTTATTTCTTTTTCAGCAACAGGTAATGACATGGTGCATTGCCCATTTTGTTGGAAAAACATGGGTGAGCATTTCTCCATCAAATTAATATTCTCCAATCTATCTCGTGTTCCTCTCAAAATATAGGATGATGGTCTTTATCTCTGAGGCTAATGTCAGGTAATGAAATAGACTTTCAATAACTTATTGACTGTAACGTTGCTAAAATGTCAAGATCAGGAAAAAGGGTGTCAGATGTGACATTATTATTATATATGTTTTGAAACAAAATAATATGGGACATTTTTCTTTTGTGTCATATTGCCTAGATGTCTTTGGTCAAACAGACAATATATGTTCTTTGGCAAAGTTATTTTTTGGTCTTTCTTTTCCCTAGCCTAAATTCCCTTATGCTCTGAAATCTCAAAAACTGCTCCTGAAAATTATTATACTTAAAAAAATATGAGTTGGCCAGCAAAAGCATAAAACCAATCAACCATTGGATATTAACTCTTCTGAAGGTTGTAAAACCTTACAAGACATGATAAAATAGCATTAATTCCATTTTGTGGAAAGAATAATTATGCCAGTTCCAGTTATATGTAAATACTTTCAGGGACATAATAAAGGGTTGTGTGTTCTTTACTTTTAAGGCAAAAACCTATTATGATTACTGGTGTATGTTATTCCTTAATTTCACTGTTATAACTTGAAACATGGGTCTGAATACAGGCAATCCACTTCTGGTCTCAGTGACAGCCAACTGCAAGTTGATTTAGATGGCAACCTATGTGGCTATAGTGAAGGCCAATGGAAATTACATGAATCATTTTTCTTTCTCTGCTGAGGTTTCCAAACTCTCAATCACAAGGTAAGTCAAGCACAGAAGCCTAATTGAGATTTGGATGTGTTTTACTTGTTGCAGCATCCTCCTTACTATTACAGAAGGAACATTTACAGTGAAGTCTGGACTGTTTTTGTTGGAGCAATTGGGTAGTGTTCAACCATTGTTGACATTAAAGAGGTATTTCTCAAGACTCCACTATTTTATATGTTGACCTAAATGATCTGTAATTTTTCAACATATTTATTGTACGCTCGGTATTTGTTAGGCACCGTACTGCAACTAAGCTTTCTCCTTTCCTAAACCATTTGTTGCAGGATCTGTAATACTAAAATTAACTTGTCAGTGGTGATCTGGAACACACACAGCATTCCATTATAACGCTCTCTTTCATATAATCTTTCCAGTAAAAGGGTATATCTAAGTCATCACAGAATGTACCCAGAAGGTTCCAAGTTTCTCCTGATATTATAAATGAACATCATGCACATTTTAGAAAGCAAAAATAAAGCAACAGAGATGTGAACCGAGGATGCCTCTAATTAAAGAAATGCTAAGAGGAGTGATTGCTCCTTGTTCTATCTACTAAATCTGTCAATCACATGGCATATAGGAAAATGTGCTTACTAACACAAATGAAATGGATGGACTAATTTAACAAGCACTAATCAACTAACTCAGGTGGAAATTTCAGTTAGATTGTGCTGATGTGTATACATTGACAATAGGTTAATTTCTAGGGCAGTTCAGGCGTTAGGAAATTCCTTGGCTAATAAAATTGACAGGGGTCTCCCCGGTGGCGCAGCGGTTGAGCGCTGCGCTGTGGAGCTGTTGGCAGCGGCGATGCAAGTTCGACACCCGACTGGGGAGAATCCCACATGGTGTGGCAGACCTCTCCTGCCTCGCCCGCTGCTCCCCACAGCCGTGTATTTCTGATCTGCCTGTTCTGCTCCCCGCTCTGTCTCTGGTGAACCCTCTCGCTGCCCCACACCTCTGGCCTGTACCCCAGGTTGTATGTATAAATAAATAAATATTTAAAAAAATAAATAAATAAAATTGACAGATTTATGTGTTTTATGTGTTCTTCACATTTGAAGAACTTCAGAGTCTCAAACAATTTTGAAGCATTGAAAATGATTTTATTTTCTCAAAGAAAAAAATCACTGAGATTTCTGAAATCATTTATCTTAAAATAGGCCCTTTCACTCACAGCTTGGACCAAAATAGTTGTTATAATTCTATTTTATGCATATAAATTAGGTGTATTTTAACATGCAATTGTACAGGTCATTTATTCACACTCTTATATAATTAATACTTATATTTGTGCTATTTATATTGTTTAGAGGGAAAGTTTTATAATTCAATCTTATAGTTTTGTAGATAGACTTTGGATAATCTGAAAAATCCCTATGACCTACCAGGTGTCAATTTATATCAGAATGTAGATAGGTTATACATATCATGAAACTATCAAATGTTAGACTTCAAAGAAATCCTAAAGATCTGTTTCAAGATTCATTTGTTTTTATTCTTTGGTTCTCTATTTCATTATAAAAAAGTAATACATGATCAATAAAAATTTATAGAATAAGGGGATTCAAACATAATAAACTGAAGAAATTAGAGATCCATATAGCTATATGAAATAGAAAATTAAATTTAATTACAATGACTTGAATAAAATTCAAGTAATAGTATATATATTTTCCACATAAAATTAGTTCTACTTTTATCACCACCTCTTGCATCCCTATCAACTGTCATCCTTAATCTTTTAAATAAAACAGAGGAGGGCCTCCCCGGTGGCGCAGCGGTTGAGCGCTGCGCTGTGGAGCTGTCGGCAGCTGCGACGCGAGTTCGACGCCCGGCCAGGGAGAGTCCCACATGGCGCGGCAGACCTCTCCTGCCTTGCCCACTGCTCCCCTCAGCAGTGTACTTCTGATCTGCCTGTTCTGCTACCCGCTCTGTCTCTGGTGAACCCTCTCGCCACCCCACGCCTCTGGCCTGTACCCCAGCTTGTATGTATAAATTAAAAAAACAAATAAAATAAAAATAAATAAATAAATAAATAAAACAGAGGAATATATTAAAATGTTGAAGGGTCAGGTTAGAGTTTTTTGTACTTCAAATAATATTTTTTTTTAAATAGAAGAAATGATCCTTTTATGGAAACGCTCCTGCAGGTGTTTCTTAATACAAAACTTTTCCCTTTCCAAAAATGAGTAGCAGCTCTCCTGCCCCCCTGTAACTATGCAGGTTATTCTCTTCTTATCCTTTTCCTAATAAACCTGTTTATTAGGACCATTAAAGACCACCTTATGTATTCATGGGGAAGAAGAGGATGGTTGATTCAAAACAGTGTCCCAACAAAATTCATGAGGAATTAATGAAATTTATTTATTGGTTATAAATGAATAAGACAAAAAGGTGTTTCCTTTAAACAAGGACATAATATAAATATGCTGCATCCTGATAGCTTTAGCTTACAAATCAGATCTATATATTATCAACTTAAAGAAATCATTAAAGGATAAAAATAATTGTTTCTACACATTATTATAATCTCATGGTTACTACTACTTAATAATTAAAGAAAGATTGTATTCAGTTTTGTTCTTTGATTGTTTCCCAAAGATCAAAGAAAAAACAAGACTTAAATGAAATGTTGGCGGCCTATTTACAGATTTCGTAGAGAGAAAAAACCCAAAAAAGTTGATCCTTATGTCTAGTGTAGTAGACCAGTATTTAACAATGAATTAGTAAATCTGTTGGTCAATATAAAATATGGTGACTATAGTTAATAATCCTATATTGTATACTTGAAATTTACTAAGAGAGAAGAGGAGATCTTAAGCATCCTGAACACACACATAAATTAGCTACTAAATATTATTCATTAGGTTGCAATTCATGTACACAGGCATGGCTGTATCAGAAGATTTCTAATGATGGTACCAACTGAAGATAATTAAGTCTGATTTTAGTGAAATAAGACCAGTAACCATTTTATGCATGAAGGACAGGAAAAAAAAAATCTGAGTATGTTTGAGAATCTGGCATGATGGTTAAAAACAATAGTATCAAAAATAACTATAGCTATAATAATTTGCCAATGTAAACAGGAGGAAAAATATGTCAAATGTGACATCAAAAACATAAATGTGAGCTAAGGGGAAATAAAAAATGCAGAGCTTTAGAATGTGCTCTAAGTTTCAAGCTGCTAACAACTTAAAATAGACTCTTATAAATATAAGATACTTTATGCAAGTCTTATGGTAACCAAAAAGCAAATACATATAGTGGATACACAGAAGAGAAAAAGAAAGAATCTAAGCAAACAATAGCAGAAAAGTCATCAAATTACGAAAGAAGCAAGTAAAAGAAGGAGAAAAAAATAAAGGAAGCATGAAAGAGCAAAAAAAAAAAAAAGCAAAATGGCAATAATAAGTTAATACCTATCACATTGTAAATATATTAGTTCTTCGATCAAAAGACACAAACTGGGTGACTAGATAATAAAATAAGACCCATTTTTATGCTGCCTATGAAAGTTCCATATTATCTTCAAAGGCATACAGACTAAAAGGAGTAGAAACAGATGCCATTCAAATGAAAACCAAAAGACAAGATGGACTATAAGCTAACTACTTATAGTAGCTTATAGTACAGTATTAAGTCTGATTTTAGTGAAATAAGACCAGTAAAAGAAGGATATTACATGATGACAAATGGATTAATCCCAAAGAGTGCCATATATGTATGTATGTGTGTGTATCCTTAAATAGACATACCCTAATACATAATACAAATATTAACAAATCTGAAGAGAAAAATAGACAGCAAAACAGTATCAGTAAAAGGAATTCAATACCCCACTTTCAACAATTGTTAGATTATTCAGAAAGAAAATACATTAAAAAAATTGGTCTTAACCTATGAATTAGACATGAAGGAATTAACATTTAGAGAGCATTACTTCTAATAACTGCAGAACAGACTTTCCTCTCAACCTCAAATATAACATTTTCCAGGATAGATAATATATTGGGGTACAAAACAAGTCTTAACGAGTTTAAGATGACTGAGATCAAATCAAGCATCTTTTCCAACTACAATAGCATGAAACAAGAAATAAATCACAATACAAAAATTAAAAAAAAAATCACAGATATGTTGAAAGTAAAATAACATGCTATTGAACAAATGGTTTAAGGAAGAAATGAAAAAAAATCTTTAAATAAATGAAAATGGGAATACAGCATACCTAAATTTATGAAATACAGCAAAAGATAGTTATGAGGGAAGTTTATAGCAATGAACAACTACATTAAGAAAAGAGAGTTCTTACATTAACAAATATTTCCTAACTGATACAAGGGGAAAAGCTGCCTTTGCTACAATAGAAGTCATTATGCGATTTATATGTTATTCATAATTTCATTTGTTTTGGTTTAAAATTTTGTGCATTAAAAAAATGAAAAAAATTGGGCCTCCCTGGTGGTGCAGTGGTTAAGCGCTGCGCTGTGGAGCTGTAGGCAGCGGCACGCAAGTTCGACCCCTGGCCGGGGAGAATCCCATATGGCGAGGCAGACCTCTCCTGCCTCGCCCGCTGCTCCCCTCAGCAGTGTATTTCTGATCTGCCTGTTCTGCTCCCCGCTCTGGCTCTGGTGAACCCTCTCCTGCCCCATGCCTCTGGCCTGTACCCCAGCTTGTATGTATAAATAAAAAATAAATCTTTAAAGAAAAAAAAAAAGAAAAAAGTCTTCATTGGGATTTTTTTTAATATTATTTTTTTGCTACAGAAATGGTTTTCAGAGAAGCTGCAAGGTGAAGTGAGTGAGTACATAGAAATACCTTTGTGACAGCTGGAGGATGGTTCCCTAAATGGTCAATGCAGTGACCCAAATGTCCACCAGTTGTGGTGATAAAAATCTTGCTGTTACATTATTTCTAGGAGGTGTAAAAGTATATGAGGGCAAATAGAAGTAGCTATTAAAAAATATGTAAGATCATTAGCCGAACAGACAAAATTGGCAGAGAAAAAATCATCTTCTGCCACAAAGAAATAAAATAATCGAGTGCTTCAGATTTTACTATCAGCTTTCACATGAGGCTCTTTAATAGAAAGCATGAATATACAAAGCAGGGACACAAGTGACAACAGAGTTCCCTATGAGGGATATAACGAAAATCTCAAGGCTATGGGAAGAAACTGATAAAACCTGTTACACTTTTTAAAAATATTTGTGTTTTTAACTGTCTCTATTTGCAGACGATATGATAATATATATACAAAACCCTAAAAACTCCATAGGAAAACTACTCAAAATAATAGACCAGTTCAGTACAGCAGCAAAATACAAAAAAAATGCACAAAAATCAGTAGCCTTCCTAAACGCAAACACCCAATCTGAAAAGAAGAAATTAAGAAATCCATCCCCTTCAAAATCGAAATCAAAAGATTCAAATATCTGGGAATAAATCTAACAAAAGACATGAAGGACTTATATAAAGAAAACTACAAAACTCTGTTGAAAGAAATAGAAGAAGACACAAGAAGATGGAAAGGCATCCCCTGCTCATGGATTGGAAGGATTAACATTATCAAAATGGCAATCCTACCAAAAGCAATTTACAGATTCAACACTATTCCAATAAAAATCTCAATGACATTCTTCAAAGAAATAGATCGACTACTGATGAAATTCA
>PVIJ01013369.1:0-45427 GCA_004024925.1 Scalopus aquaticus
CGCACACACACACGCACACGCGCGCGCGCGCAGGGTCCCAGGTCAGCGCCGGCCGGCTGCGTGGGTCCGCTGGTGGCGGATGAGGTCGGAGCTCTGTGAGAAGGCCTTTCCACAGTCATCGCACTTGTAGGGCCGCTCCCCACTGTGGACCCGGTGATGCTGCAGCAGCGTCGAAGACCGGCAGAAGCCCTTGCCGCACACCGCGCACCGGTAGGGCCGCTCGCCCGTGTGGGAGCGCTGGTGCTGAATCAGCGTGGACGAGCGATTGAAGGTCTTGCCGCAGTCGGGGCAGCTGTAGGTGCGGCCCGGCAGGTGGGTGCGGGCATGGATGGCCAGCACAGAGCTCTGGCCGAAGCGCTTGCCGCACTCAGGGCACTTGAAGGGCTTCTCGCGGGCATGGCTTCGGGCATGGGGGATGAGTGCCGAGCGCTGGGAGAAGCTCTTGCCACAGATGCCACAGCTGAAGGGCCTCTGCCCAGTGTGCACCCTCTGGTGACTACGCAGGGATGAGTTCTGGCTGTAGCACTTGCCGCACTCGGGGCAGCTGTAGGGCCGCTCGTGGCTGTGGGTGCGCTGGTGCCGCAGGAGGTAGGAGCTGTCGCCGAAGGCCTTGCCACAGTGCGGGCACTTGTAGGGCTTCTGACCAGAGTGAGTGCGCTGGTGGCGAAGCAGGTAAGAGCTGTCAGCGAAGGCCTTGCCACAACGGGGACACTTGTAGGGCCGCTCGCCTGTGTGGGTGCGCTGGTGTTTGATGAGGTCAGAGCTCTGGGAGAAGGCCTTGCTACAGACCTCACATTTATAGGGCTTCTCACCCGTGTGGATGCGCTGGTGCTGGATCAGGGTGGAGCCCCGCCCAAAGCTCTTCCCGCAGATGCCGCAGATGTTGGGCCGAGGGCCCTGCCCACCCCGGGCCCGGCCACCCCGACGGCCTGGACCTCGAAGGGCCCCCGTAAGGCCCAGGGGATTCTGGAGCATCTCAAACTGTGGTGTAGACAGCAGGGCCCCTGTGGGCATCTCAAAAGGTGGCCCTAGGGGCAGGCCCTCTGTGGGCTGCTCCCCAAACCCCTGGGTGAAGGAGTCTAAGGGGTGGACTCCCAAGGGAATGTTCAAGGGATTCTTTTCCTCAGGATTCAGAAGCATTTCAGCACCTTCCTGGAATTTAGAACCTTGAGCTTCAAATTCAGGGCTTTGGGTTTTGAACTCAGGATTCTGGGGTTCAAATCCAGGGTTCTGGGGTACAAACCCCGGGCTCTGAGATTCACATCCAGGGCTCCGGGCTTCATAGCCGGGGCTCTTGGGTTCATAGCCAGGGCTCTTGGGTTCATAGCCAGGACTGCGGGGTTCATATCCTGGGCTCTTAGGTTCATACCAAGGGCTTTGGGACTCATACCTATGATTGCCAGGTTCAAACTCAGGGCTCTGAGAATCTGATTCAGGGCTTCTGGGTGCAAACTCGGGGCTTGGGGGCACAAACCCAGGACTTCGGGACTCAAAACCTGGGCTTTCAGGCTCAAACCTGGGGCTTTGTGGTTCAAACCCTGGGCTTTGTGGTTCAAACCCAGGACTCTGGGGTTCAAGCCCAAAGGGTATCTCTTCAACCTCATAGTCCCCAGTGCCTTCTTGCTGAGAAATTTCCTCTTCCTCATTCTCACTCATGTTGCCTGCAGGATCAGAGAATTACAGAAAACCCAGATTGTGTGGGTCGCGGAAGGTTATTTGGTCCCACCGTTAATAGTCACAAACCTCGACCTCCTCCTCAAGCAGGGTCGCTGGCCCTTGGGCAGGTGCTGAAATTCCCACCTCCCCTCAGCGGACCCAGTCCACCCAGTCCCCGCCCCCGCCTCCTCCAAGTCCGGGTGTCCAAGCCCCGGTGTTCTCCTCCCTCGGACCACATCCCCCTCTCCCGATCCCAGGCACGCTCCTCGGAGGGGCGCTCCCTCCCTCACCTTTCGGGGACCCTTCGGGGCTCCCCATTTCGTCAGGGCTTTGCACATTCCGTGGCTCCAGGCCCCACGGCGACGCCTCCCGTTCCATCCCCGCCGGCTCCCAGTGCGCCAGCGACGGCGATGGCGGACGATCCTGCGACCCGGCCTGATTGCCCTGAGACCCGGGCCCTGCCGCTCGCCCGCTTAGCGCCGCGCAGGGAACCCGGCTGCCCAGCCTCGGCCCCAGAGGCCGGTCGTCTTGACCCTGGGCCTCTCCGGCCCGCCGGGCCCCTCCCCTACCCGCGGCCCCGCCCCCACCCACAAGGTCTCGGCGTGCCCTGGGGCCTCGGCGACCTCCACGCGTAAGTGGCCTCGGGAATGACGGGCTTCACGACTCGCCCTGCCGCGCCGGCTACCTCTTCCCGCCGGAGACCCCGCCGTCTGGCCCCCCAGCCCCGGGCTGGGCTGCTACTGTCCGACCCCCTCCCCCCGCACAGGAAGTGTCCGTCCGCGGCCAGTTTCCCCCGCTGGCTAGCGTCGCGGCCTCTCTAGGAGCGACTGGAGGTGGAAACTCGTTGGCATTAACCCTGGGCGGGATGGCCCCGGCTTTAAGGTGGGAGAAGTCGGGGCACCTTGAAGCCGACGGTAGAGGCTCGGGCAAGTTTGTGTGCCTATGTCCTAGGTCTCCGTTGTTCAGTGGCCGATGTGTCGGTCTCCCGGGGCCTGCGTCCGTCAGTGCCTGTGGCCAAGGGCGAGGCGACAAGCGAGACCAAGGTCAGAGAGAAGGAGCGACGCTTCCCGGCGCCAGCGAGGGCGGTGTCTAGCTCCCCTCCCCTCCCCGTCCTCGGGGTCAGCTCCGGCTGAGCCTCGGGAACCCGGGCGGGCCGCCCCTCCCCTTGGGCTCACCCAGGGGAGGTGTCTGGGACACCCCCCTCGAACTCCACTCCCCACACTAGTGCGCCTACCCCCACTCCTGCTAGCCGCCTCCCCTCTCCACTCCTCCTAATCTCCACCCTCCCCCTCCAGGAGGGATAGGACCGTTGCCAAGGAAACAGCTCCGCCTCGATTTTCCGAGGCACCGCCCCTCCCAGAAAGCTCAGCGATTGGCCGAAGGAGCTCGTGTTCTCACCGTCCCGCCTCCTCTCACTACTCCGACTGCTGGGCGTTAAAGGTCGCCAGGGAACGCGCGGCACCGCTCTAATTGGCTGGAGGGTGGGCAGGCCGGTTCACCACCACCCCCCCAACCCCCCGCCAGAAGTGCCTGCAGGAGTGAGTGGGAGGGAGATGCCTGGCGTCTCCCCTAGAGCTGGGCCTGTGCTTTCAGAAGTTTTCCCGCCCCCACTTACCCTTCATTATATTTTCTTTTTCTACATAATGAAAGCCCTGGGATCTAAGGACAGACACTCTTCCTCCCCCGGTCTCCCCCACACTCCCTTTCCCAGCGCTTCTTCCCACGACTTTCAGTTGCTGGCGATGGGGGGGGGGGGGGGGCGGGGCGGCGGCGGCCGGTGTCCTCCTGCAGAGAAGAGGCTGGTTTCTTTTTTATTAATTTGCCTCTCCCCTCCATCTTCCCCAAAGCCTTTAGTTTAACTCAAAGCCTTTAGTCCCTGACTCCTGGATTTCCTCACAAGGAGGCAGGAATCATGTGAGATTCCCTCCAGGTGATTGATACAACTTCAGGAGGGAAGTGGACAGAGAAGCATCTAGGATTAAAGGCAGCTCAGAACTCTTGTCCTGTTTGACAAGAGTTGTAGAGGAAGGAAACTGAGCAACATTGATCTGGATGTGGTTTAAACTTAGGGGAAAATTACTCTGGAGAGACTATTGAATAGGGTCCAATTCTTATCCCTTGCTGTTGAGACTAGTTTGATTGTATTCTGAAAGTCTCCCATATGAATGATGCAGGAGCCATGGATTGTGTTTTCTTGCTGTATTCTCAAACAAATGAAAGGGAAAAATAGGAGGAAAGATGGAATCTCCCATCCTCCTGGAAAAGACATGAGAACAAGAATTTGGAGAATTCCAAGTGGTAAAATGCTGTAGAGAAGCTATCTCAATAGAGGCGAACATGCAGAGTCACAGACTTACATATCTTCGTACAAAGCCGTACCTTTCTGGGCCTCCCCGGTGGCGCAGCGATTAAGCGCTGCGCTGTGGAGCTGTCGGCAGTGGCGATGCGAGTTCGACGCCCAGCCGGGGAGAATCCCACATGGTGCGGCAGACCTCTCCTGCCTCGCCCGCTGCTCCCCTCAGCAGTGTATTTCTGATCTGCCTGTTCTGCTACCCGCTCTGTCTCTGGTGAACCCTCTCGCCGCCCCACACCTCTGGCCTGTACCCCAGCTTGTATGTATAAAAAAGAAAATAAAAAAAACAAAGCCGTACTTTTCTGCCCTCCAAAGCTCTGTCCCAAAACAATGTCTGCCTAAAACTTTGGCTAAGAATAGCTCACATGGCCCAGCGCTAGAGGGCTCATAAAGGCAGAACACACTATAAGAGCCCTGTCAGGGGAAGAGGTAGACATGGGGAACCCCTGGTTCTCCGCAGACTACTCCCAAGTGAGAAACAGGTCTCCTTCAGGAGACATTTTCCTCTGACCGCCACCCTGCGTACCCACTGGAAAATTCACACAGGAGAGGAGCCATCCCCTGCAAAGGGTGTGTCAAGGCCTCCAGTACCCCCGACAATGCATTGCCTGCTCCCTTCACAGCAGGAGCCACAAGCTCCATGTGTAGCAGAAGCTGGGCCAGGGCTTCAAGCTGCTCTGACAATACCATTTCTCATCTTAAACTAAGAGTGGCTGTCTTCCAGGCAGCCCCTCTAGCACCGCGGGTCCTCACGAGCAGCCAGCCTCCACCTGCCATGTGCCCACAGCCGTGACAGGCTCTAAGCACAAGGAAGCTTCTGATGAGGGTTCCACCTTGACTGAGCACAACTAATTCACAGCAGGGTGACCTTATTCTACCACTTTGTCGTGGTGGGGACAACCCTTGGTGTGTACCCAGTTGGGCGGCAACGTTGAACACAGCATTGTCCCGTGACATGAAGCAGCACCAGCTGTTCCGTGTGCCAGCAAGGCTTACGGTGTAGCCAGTCAGCACCACAGGACCAACACAAAGGCACTCAGGATGAGGGTGGTCCCTGCACAGAGGCCAAGCTCTGTAAGTGGCTTCTGTCACATGTTACAAGGATGCCCAAATGTATTCAAGGTTCAAGATGCCCGGGAAGAGACCAGTCATGGCACAGGGCCCCCTTTAGGGAGGAAAAAGGAAACAGGAGTCTTTGGTCAGGTCTTCCCGTCTAATTTAGAATAGGCCCTGAGACCAACCACTACTCTTACAAAGTCAAGCGCAGGGCCTTCCTGGTGGCGCGGCGGTTGGGCGCTGCGCTGTGGAGCTGTCGGCAGCGGCGACGCGACGAGTTCAACGCCCAGCCCAGGGGAGTCCCACGTGGTGCGGCGGACCTCTCCTGCCTCGCCCGCTGCTCCCCTCAGCAGTGTATTTCTGATCTGCCTGTTCTGCTCCCTGCTTTGTCTCTGGTAGGCCCTCTCGCCGCCCCACGCCTCTGGCCTGTACCCCAGCTTGTATGTATAAATAAAAAATAAATCTTTTAAAAAAAAAAAAAAGTCAAGCGCAGTTGGAAAAGTTTCATTCAAAGCAGTTGTTCTCTCAAGCTTTGGTAGGCAGATTTCACCCTGGAGACCGTGACTGAACATTAGGGACCGAGGCACTAGCTGCACTGCATGTTTTTTAAAAAAGATACTGCGTGTGAATCTGGGATAGGAAGGCCTTACTTTGAAAAATACTAGCCTAAAGCAGGTTTTAGCTTCTCTGGGTCATAAATTTATTTGCGCATCCCATTCCTAGCATTTAAAGAAAAAAAAATGGGTCTTTGGGGCTTAAATCAACACCCTTATTTTCAGTGGCTTAGATGAGCGAGGGCCTTGTGAACCTGAATTTGTGGATGGGCTTCAGTCTTGTGCAGACAAATATTTATCCTGATGCACCAATGAAGACATAGGAAAACCTCCTTCCTGGCTTAAACTGCTCCAGAGTCTGAGCTTCAGAATCCTGAGGTAGCAGAGGAAACAAGGAAGCCCAGCCTAGTGACCATGCCAAGAAATAAGCAGCTTGGAGTGAAGTGAGTCTGAACTCTAACATTTGATGCTACTCTTTTTTTTTTTTTTAAAGATTTATTTATTTATGCATACCAGAACTGGGGTGTAGGCCAGAGGTGGGGGGGGGGGGTGAGAGGATTCCCCAGAGACAGAGTGGGGAGCAGAACAGGCAGATCAACTGAAGTACACTGCTGAGGGGAGCAGCGGGCGAGGCAGGAGAGGTCCGCTGCGCCAGGTGGGAATCTCCCTGGCCAGGGATCGAACTCGTGCTGCAGTGGTTGCAGATAGCTTCATAGGTTGAGACTTAACCCGTTCCAACACCAGGGAGGCCCTGATGCCACTCTTAAGTTAATCAAATGGTGGAAAGTTAGGTGACGAGGGCAGGAAGCAGAGGAGTCGGGCCTGGCCTTTGGGCCCTATGCAAGCTTTGTCAACTTCAAAGTACTCAGAGAAAGTAGTAATTATGGCACCTTTAATTGGCAAGTTGAGAAAAGGATGCAGATCTGAATGCGAGCTGAGAACTGGTGTTACGAGTCAGCCTTTCTGCAGGTAGTGCCAGGGTTAGGGAGGGGGTGGGTTGTACACTGGCTTCTTCAGGGAATTAAAAGCTAGTACTAAGGTAGCTTGAGCTGCCAGGGTGCCTCTTTTCAACTCAATTTTCCCTTGTGACATGGCAGCACACGAGCCAGTCCTCCCAGAAAAGCTGAGGGTGAGGGAGAGCTGGATAGGGTCAGATTTAAAGATCCAGTTGGAATCAAGTCAATTTATTACTTCACCTTTTCCCCAAATTTTTACCTCTCTAGATATTGCTCCAAGTTACAAATCTGGCTGCTTCTTCTCTAAAATAAACCAGACTCAGCCGAGTTGGGTGAGGAAAGCAAGTGTGCACACAACAGATCTGAGCCCTTGCTACTGCTCTTGGAGAGGAAGGGTCATCCCAACTAGAGGCAGGGCAGGGCTGTGCTGGCGCACTGCCTCCATCCCCGACAAGGCTGGTCTCTGACCAGCTGAGTCAGTGGTACATGGAGAATGGAGTCACAGGTCAGAGGGGAGAGATTCTGGGCAGAGCCAGGAAATATAAATGAGTGCAGTTCCTTTGGCTACTAACCCTAGATGTTCTTGGCCTACTCCTCCTTTGTTCACGATGGTGGGTTACCTACAGAGTGAAGACAGTAAGCTTTGCTTTTGTTTGCCAGGGAACTCTCACCAGGGCTGGCTTCTCCCTAGGCGTGTGATGTGGTGGTTTTGTCACTCATTCTCACACACTTGGGCTTCACTGACCCTTGATTAGTCCATTCCCACTCCAGTTCAGTGCCAGGGAGTTACTGGAGGGAGTAGGCAGATGCCTCCAAATCTCCAGCTGAGACACTGGCAAGGGGCTCAGGAGTGGTGTGCTAAAGAGAGCAGGAAAGTGGGGCCTCCCTGGGGGCGCAAGGGGTTAAGTCCCAAAACCACGAAGCTGTCCAAGCCACTGCAGCACAAGTTTGATCCCCAGCCCGGGAGCTTCCCACATGCTGCAGCAGACCTCTCCTGTCTCACCTGCTGCTCCCCTCAGCAGTGTATTTCAGCCGATCCACCTGTTCTATTCCCTGGTCTGTCTCTGGTGAATCCTCTCACCCCCACCCTCCTCACACACACACCTCTGGCCTACACCCCAGCTCTTGTATGCATAAAAAAATCTTTTGAAAAAAGACAGCAGGAAACTAAGAAACCTGGAGTCTTGTGAGTGGACACCCAGTCTTGGTGTCCTGAGTGCAGAATGAAAGAGCAACGATCTCTCCCAGGAAAAAAAAAATGATGCGGCCCCCCCCGGCTGGGTCAACGGTGGTTGAGACCTGAATTGCAGGACTCTCCCAGGGAGGCCCTAAACACTGGAGGGTGCTTTCAGGGTGACCTTCCCCTTCAAACCCAGGAACTGCCAGTCAGCGGACAGCACGCTATGCTATGGCAGAAATACAGTTTAGTTTGAGGCCAAAGATTCTTGACTGCTCCTCCTGACTAGGCTGTCCCCTCCAAACAAGGTGTTCCCTTTCTCAGGCAGTTACTAGGGGGAAATGAGTGGATGGTAAGATGGTAGTTTGTAAACCACAGGATACAAACAAAGATATAGGGCAAAACCTGTTTTTACTTCTCTCCTGCCACTCTTTCACATGTATATTCTCTACCTGAATCCCCAATTCAGGAAAACGTGAATGCTGGAAACCATGGTGCACAACTCTAATGGCTCCAGGAACCAAACAGGTCATTTAATGAGTGGAGCCCCCCAGGAAGAGATGGTCTGCTTTCCCAGAACCCCGAGGAAGCCACAAGGAATACGAGCTGATGCTCTCAAGGAGCTGCAAGAAGTGGCAGGCAAGCTACCAAAGGGAGCAGGCACCAGCTCTATCCACAGGAGGAAGCTGCCAATTGTGGTTTTATGGGCGCTTAGGTCATGTTGCCGATCTTTGGATTTTTCAAGGTAAGTCAGAAATCTGGACTTTTGTATGAAGTATTCTGACTCTTAAATCTTGAACAATATTCTGTCATTTATTTAAAATGCTGATTGAGCCCCCAAAATTAAAAAGGCAGCTACAGACCAGATTCAGTACAAGGTCTTCAGTTTTAATTCCTGCAGTAAAAAGACAATGGGCAAAACCAAGTTCTCCTCACCTGAATCCTCTTAACACATGTGTAAAACAGCTTTTCTTACCTACAGCAGAGGTGTTGTGGGGGTGCTTGCTTCAGCCCTAACTCAGCAAAGGGGGCTTCTAGAGTCTGGAACAGTAGAGAGCAAAGTGTCAGCAAATGAAGCTGGTTAAGGACTTAAGAATGTTCTCATCCCCCATGTCGAGAGGTGACTTCCCTGGAGCCACCAGAGGTTCAGGCCCCTAAGCCCAGTTTGGCCCTCAGGCGACATCTAAATCTTCATCTTTTGCTTTGTCACCATTAAGGCCATCATCCACACTCCTGGAATATATTTGGATAGTGCTGGAAGCCCACAGGTGGGTCCCGGTTCCCTGGGCCAGGGGTCAGGGGCCCAGGCAACCCACTCGCAACCCTGTGCCTTCGCACCCCAGCGTCAGGCCTATGGACCCACAGGTGCTTGGTCACAGCTGACTTCTGACTGAAGCACTTGCCACATTGAGGACAGGGGTAAGGACGCTCGCCACTGTGGGTTCGCTGGTGGACTACCAACTCGGAGCGCTGTCGGAAGCAGCGCCCACAGTCTGGGCATGGATAGGGCTTCTCACCCGTGTGGGTGCGAGCATGGCGCCGAAGGTCTGAGGCGTGGGCAAAGGCACGGCCACAATCTGGGCAGGGGTAAGGGGTCTCGCCACTGTGGACTCGCTGGTGCTGCCAGAGGGAAGAGCTCTGGCTGAAGCAGCGGCCGCAGTCAGCACAGCGGTAGGGCTTCTCTCCCGTATGAACCCGTAGGTGTGTGATGAGGTTACCACGCAGGGAAAAGGCGCGGCCACAGTGGGGGCAGTGGTGGGGCCGCTCCTCAAGGTGGGAGGCCCGGTGCTTGTTCAGAGAAGAGGACTGGCTGAAGCCCTTGCCACAGTCAGAGCAATAGTAGGGCTTCTTAAACGTGTGTTCGTACAAGTGCCTCATCAGAGTGGAATGCCAAGCAAAACTCTTTCCACATATATAGCAACCATGCCGCTGGTCTGCTCGTGGGACAGGGAGATGGACA
Organism: Scalopus aquaticus; assembly: GCA_004024925.1. Taxonomy (NCBI): domain Eukaryota; kingdom Metazoa; phylum Chordata; class Mammalia; order Eulipotyphla; family Talpidae; genus Scalopus; species Scalopus aquaticus. The sequence goes on from PVIJ01013369.1 coordinate 9,713, forward strand.
CAGAGTAGGGGGCGACCCCGGCAACGTGGCCTGGACGGCTTCTCCAAACCATTAGGGAGCCCCAGAGGCCGAGCATCCACAGACAGGATCTTCTCCAATGCCTCAGCCCCTTCTGCTTGTCCCTTTTCTTTCTTGTTTCTGGAATCTGCTGGGAAATAAGAGCAGAAGTTAGATCTTGGCTTACCATCACCTTTGAATCCCATACCCCGTGTGGTAATAGAGAAGACTCTGTATTACCACCCCATGTGGTAGTACAGCCACCTGCTGGACCCACTGCTGCCTCTGGCACTCAGCTTGGCATAGGCAGGGAAGTTAGGAGTGACACCTTTTCCTCAGCTGCCCAGGGCAGGAAGAAAAACTGCAGAGACCAAAGAGAAGAAAGGAACAGAAAAGTAGTGCATTCTACCTCGGGGGTGGGGAAAAGGGAAGCAAGGGGGAGATAACATCTTAGAAGGATTATGGAGGATGCTTAAGAGAGCTCCAGGCAGCAGGAAAAGCACAAAGGGAGAGGTGAACCTGGTTAGCCAGAGCAAGTGTGCAAAAGCAGACAAGATGAATGGGAGGAGGAAAACAGTGGAAACCAAGAAATCTGTATATGCTACAAAAAATTAACAAAAAGATTGGCATAAACGCCAGCGTAGAGCACAGCAGGAAGGATGCTGAAGAGTTCAGCAGGACTTAGGAACCAACTGGATGGGAGCAATTCAGATTCTGATGGAAGTGGGCCACCAGCATGTCAGGTTTTGGCACCCCAGCAAGGCCTGGGTGAGCTCACAGGCCCTTTCTAGGCTGAATACAGAACCTAAGAACCAAACACGATGATAACCTGAGCCAGGAAAGCAATTCCGGGAAGACTGATGAGCAAGTAACAAGTTAATTGAAGGTAAGAGGAAAGATAAGACACAAAGAAACCCCCAAGGAGCCGAATGCCCACTACTTCACCTGTATCTACTTTCGTCAGGCAGTCAGCCACCTCTGGATCCTGGGCATCCGGACCCCACAGTTCAGCCTCTTCCTCCACCCAGGAGATGAGGGCTGGCTTAGTGCCTCGGAATCCTGGGGGAGAGCAAAGTGAAATCCACGCTGAGCAAGGCAGCCCCACACAGTCCCGACTTCCCCAACCCCGGGCGACTCACTCCAGGCACAGGCCCCAGAGTCTGGGCAGGTTGGACAGGGATAGAAGCGGAGACACTGGGGCCTCACCGAGGGCGCACAGGTGGCCGTAGTTCTCCCGCATCACCTCCCGGTAAAGGGCGCGCTGCGCGGGCCGCAGACATCCCCACTCCTCGGGGGAGAAGTACACGGCCACGTCCGCGAACTTCACGGGTTTGGGTTTCCTCCTCTCGCGCCCGGTCTTGTTTGGCGGAGCCATGGACCTCCCCTCGCCGGGCCTGGCTCTGCGGTGCTCGAGAACGCCTCTCCGTCACGGGCCCCAAGGTTGGGGCGCGATCAAGAAGGCCAAGATAGCCGGAGTCGGCCTCCCAAAGATCCACCAGGGCGGCTTGAAACACCCGTTAGGGAACCGTACACCGGAGAAACCCTCTTAAAAAAATCGTTGTTACGCGGCCTCTTGACCTCTGCCCCCACGCAGTCGCGAGCATATGACGTCACGACGCGTTTCAGGTTGTTGCGCCTTCGAGCCCTCAGCCAAGATGGCCGCGGAGGCGTCGCGAGCGGGAGCAGGCGCCAAACCTCACCTAGAAAGCAGCCGGGGCCCTCCCGCACCTGTGGGAGCTCAGCGCACGGTCCCTCACTCGCCCCCCACTCGCCGCTCTGGAAGTCACAAGCAAGGCCTCGAGGAGGTTTGGAGGCGGCTGGAGGCAGCGCCCTGCGACCGCTCACCCCGCCTGCTCTGCCGTTGTGAATTAGGACGTTAGTTTTCGTTGCTGGGCTGTTTATAACTGGGCTTCGGTTCTTCACTGGGCGACAACAACGTTTCCCCGATTGAAGGGTCAACAAATATAGTGGGTGAAGAAATACCGTCTCTGTCGGAAGCTCGTGTACCCTAAAATTCTGGGACATATATTTCAGTAGACCTTGAGGGCAACTAGGTGAGACTGGGGTAAGGTCAGAGAAGGGTCAGAAGGACCCTCTTTCTGCAGACGTACCTTACTCCACGTGCCATGCAGGCATCTGTTTACCTCTAACTCAAGCCTGGCTCCTGAGTTCCTGATCACGTGACACCTTGCCCCTGTGGATAACCCACAAGCAGCTCCACACAGCATGGCTCAAGAGTGAATTGTCCCTACTCCCTTTTCCTCTGCGACCTGCTCTTGCTGGGGTCCTTTTGTCAGCAAATGGCACCAACTTTCCATACCATGTCCACCTCTAAGCCTCCTCCTCAACATCTTGAAGGGCTTTTCTGTGCCCTACTTGTGCCCGAAAATACCCGAGCTAAATCAGTCACAATTCACGGAAGTGCACTTTCCATCTTCAACAGGTCTGAGTCCCAGTCCGGAGCATTTGTTTGTTTGTCTCCTTCCTAAGGCCTCTCAGGGAATTCCACCTGACACCTTGTCCCCGCGGAGGAGTTGGGGGAGAAATGATCACAGCTCACTGGGAAGAACACAAAAAGCTTGAGAGGTTAACACCTGGCCAAGGAGAAAGGTTTGTTGGAGGCTGTCTGGAGAGGGTATGGATGCAGAGTTACCCAGGAACTTGACCCCAACTCTCCCAACCTCGCAGGCCCCTGAAGGACACAAGAGAAAATAGAAAGATCTGTTCAGAGTGATGGTATCTTGTCACTAGTCAATCCTCATCCCTCACTGCATATTCTAGAGCACACAGGTGGGGAGGAGCTCTGGGTAGTGCTGGAAACTCTCAATACAATCCTGGGAAGAGCCCAGGGCAGCAGTCACACCCTGGGTCAGCCTGTGAGGCCCACAGCAACTCCCTCAGTAGGGACAGGAGTAACAATGCTGTGAGTGAACTTGACCATGAGTCAGCAGGTAGCATGAGAAAGCTCACTGGTGGGACCAGGTGCCACACAGTTATAGGCAAAGTGTCCCTTCTCCCTAGTGCACTGGGCTAGGCTGAAGGTAATAGCATCTGGCTGCACTCAGACAGGGATGGTGCAAGTGAGTGCCAAGTGCTGAGGTGAGGCACAGACTGGGGGCTTGAGAAAGGCCTGGATACAGGGAACCTCGGCCATAGCCTCTGAGCCCCAGTCAGTGTCATGACAGTCCACATAGACTGCACTGATGGCCCCTTCTAAATGTATTGTTTTCTCTGAATGGATGGTAGGAAACGACAGATTGAAAACTTACTTTTTGCTCTGTTGACTCTCCAAGGTCTAATCATGTTCGGGTGACAGAATCAATCTTGACACCAGCAGAAGCATTCAGGTGGGTACCTAGCTCCTAGAAGCCTCCCACTCCAGACTGTGTGTTGGTCAATTGAAGTGACCACAAGTCAGGAACCTTTCCACTCACCTCACAACCAAAGGAACAACTGTCACAGGTGCCAGGGACCTGGAGACCAAAAGGTAAACTGCTTTCATCCTAAACTTAAATTTACACATTCAAGTAAACTACCAAACCGGGTCTTTCACTTGCACTTAGAAAACGAATATCTGAATTATGAAAATTGTCTTTATGTAACGGAGTTTTATTCAAGGTGGCCAGCAAGGCAGTTGGCAGGATGGGCACCCCAAAATAACAACTCCACGAAATGGCAGGAGTGCTGGGATGTTCTAAGGAGTTGAAGGAATGTGCAGACTTCACATCTGGGGGTCAGAGGAGGGGCCTGGTCAGAGGGGGTCAGAGGGGGTCACAGGAGTCACAGTGTTTGACTTTCGCCACAGAGTATGTCAACAGGCAATCAGCAGATGTTTGTTTCTGATGCAGGGTGTCTTCTCAGCAATCGGCAGATATTTGTTTCTGATGCCTTGTCAACTCAGGGAAACACAAAATTTTAGTAGGGATTGAACACAATTTTCTGAGTTCCCAGGAATGCAGGTGAACCACAAGTTAACGGTTAATCATAATAAGGGAGTAGGAGATACAATTCAGTGAATTTAGTTAATCCTAGAGAAGAGGGCCTCCCTGGTGGCGCAGCGGTTGAGCGCTGCGCTGTGGAGCTGTCGGCAGCGGCGATGCGAGTTCGACGCCCAGCCGGGGAGAATCCCACATGGCGCAGCAGACCTCTCCTGCCTCGCCCGCTGCTCCCCTCAGCAGTGTATTTCTGATCTGCCTGTTCTGCTCCCCATTCTGTCTCTGGTGAACCCTCTCGCCACCCCACGCCTCTGGCCTATACCCCAGCTTGTATGTATAAATAAATAAATCTTTAAAAAAAAAATCTTAGAGAAGAATGCAATTTAGTTAACAGTCCTGAAAAAGGGATGCAAAAGGGTGATTAGAGTTTAATTCCACTTATTCCTAATTTTTAATCTGGGGTGATTTCTGTTATAAAATGGAGGGATCTGCTATACCACTGACCTAGAGTTTGCATGATTCATACAGTGTGACCTAATCATGGGACCCCAGGATGCCTCAAAGCAAAATAAGTGAGAAAGTCAAGATTCTTGTCTCCAGTTGGGTCATAAATTCAGGTGAGGGGCCTCCCTGGTGGCGCTAGCGTTATCAAGGTATCGCCAGCCACTGTGGCATGGGTTCAATCCCCTGCCAGGGAGCTAACCCAAGTGGTGCAGCAGACCTTTCCTGACTCGCCCACTGCTCCCCTCAGCAGTGTATTTCAGTCAGTCTGCCTGTTCTGCTCCCCACTGTGTCTCTAGTGAATCCTCTCATGCACAGGCACGCCTCCACCCACACCTCTGACCTACACCCCAGTTCTTGGAGGCATAAATAAATAAATCTTTTTAAAAAGCACAACAGCTTCATTTAGCTGGAACCAAATGGAGTCAATTGTCTGTAGGGAGAGATTTGTTTTTAATGGCAGTGTGTGCCTCTGGGCTGTGAAGGCAACTGAGATACAGGCTCTGAACCTTTTTTTTAAGGATTTATTTATGCATACAAACTGGGGTACAGGCCAGAGGCATGGGGCAGCGAGAGGGTTCACCGGAGACAGAGCGGGGAGCAGAAGAGGCAGATCTACGGAAATACACTGCTGAGGGGAGCAGTGGGGAAGGCAGGAGAGGTCTGCCGTCCATGCGGAAATCTACCTGCTGGGCGTTGAACTCGCTTCGCTGCTGCGACAGCTCCACAGCGTAGCGCTTAATCGCTGCGCCACCAGGGAGGCCCAGGCTCTGAACTTTTTGCCGGAAGTCCTAGGGAGCTACTGCAAGAGTCTGGCCCGGGAGGCTCAGTTATGCATTTCAGTGAGGCTGATCTGGCGGGGATCACGGGAAACGGACTCATCCCAGGACCCGACAAGGATAAGGGGCGGGTTTCCCCGGTTCTCCCCATCACAGCCAGCCTCTTTCCTTTTCAGAGATCCGGGACAGCCGAATCTCACCGAGCGCGCCCTTGTGGCAGCATCACGTCCTCATTAGGGCCCTCTGCGCAGGCCGCGTAGACCCCCTACTCTTCGGGTAAGAAATACGCCTTTGCCCTCTGCTGCCGCCCACTGGCAGTCGCTGGCACTTTGGAGGGAGCCGTGCTGGCGCGGAGTTTTGGGGCTCCCCTTCCCTCTAGGGGGAGCACCGCCGATTGGGCGCGGAGCCAGGTGGTTCGGACCTGGGCGGGCGGAAGTAGCTTTGCGTGCGGCCACTCTAGGTCTAGGCCAACTCGGTGGTCCCCGGACCAAGAAAATGAAGCTGCCCTCAGAAGATAGTAGCATTCTCGCTTCCGTCCAGTTTGGAGAAAGTCATCAGGCGTTTCAGTGACGGCCTGGTATCGATGACCTGATTCATTCTCTCCCCCAGCCCCCGTATTGCTGTTCCTCATGCAGCCTTGGAGGCCTCTCTGGCCCGCAGCTAAGATGGCCGCGGCCGCTTCAGTGTCCAAATGCAGGCGGGGCGGCGGCGAGGAGTAATGGGGCCAGGATTCCGGGGGCCGCCGGAAGTCGCCTTCCCGGACCCGGAAAGAAGAATGTGCAGTGACGGGTTTTTCTTTAATATTTACTTAATTTTAGCAAAGTACAATAGTTCATTTCCTTTTTTCATGCACAGAATACAGGGTATTCAGTGAAGTCTTCTCCCGCTCTGTTCTTCTGTTAACAGTTCTTAAATATCCCTCCACGATATCCTTGCTGTTTATGTAGCCACGGTATTTCCATAGATTTACTAGCTCTTTTTCTTAGGATATTGTGCCAAATGCCTCTCCGTGCCTTACTGTTAGGTCATTTTATAGGACAGAAAGAAGTCCAGGGGGCCTCCCGGGTGGCGCAGCGGTTAGGCGCTGTGCTGTGTCTGCAGCTGCGACGTGAGTTTGACGCCCAAGGGGGAGATTCCCACATGGCGAGGCAGACCTCTCCTGTCTGGCCCGCTTCTCCCCTCAGCAGTGTATTTCCCTCGATCTGCCTGTTCTGCTCCCCATTCTGTCTCTGGTGAACCCTCTCGCCACCCCACACCTCTGGTCTGTACCTCAGCTTGTATGCATAAATAAATAAATCTTTTTTAAAAATTAATTAAAAAAAAAGAAAGAAGCCCAGTTGTCACCCCAGCTCAGACAGCCCAGTAGCGACTCCGGGCCTTATCTCATGAGAGCCTGTTTGACAGTCTACCTCTGCCTCCTCCAGGCCTGTTCCAGAAACGCAACATGAACACTTTGAATTTACTGGCCCCTGCTGAACTGTGAAAAACAACTTTTTTCAGTTGATGATTTAGTTATGACTGTACAAAAAATTAGATAAGTTACTGTGCCTCTCACTTCCAAGCCCCTGACAATGGCAGGCTATGCAAGAGCTGCAGTTGGGGTTTTTTTCGTCTTGTTTTGCCTTTATTTTTTTCCTTTGTTGGGTGTTTTTTTTTTTAGATTATTTATTTATGCATACAAGAACTGGGGTGTAGAGCCAGAGGTGCAGAGAGGTGTGAGGATTCACCAGAGACAGTGGGAAGCAGAACAGGTGGATCTACTGAAACACTGCTGAGGGGATCAGCAGGCAAGACAGGAGAGGTCTGCTGTGCCATGTGGGTCAGCCCTGGCGGGGGATTGAATTCAGGTCTGTAGCTATGATAGCGTTGAGTTTTAACCCCTAGGCCACCAGGGAGACCCTTGTTGGTTTTTTTTTTTTTAAAGATTTATTTTTTATTTATACATACAAGCTGGGGTACAGGCCAGAGGCGTGGGGCGGCGAGAGGGTTCACCAGAGACAGAGCGGGTAGCACAACAGGCAGATCAGAAATACACTGCTGAGGGGAGCAGTGGGCGAAGCAGGAGAGGTCTGCCGCGCCATGTGGGATTCTCCCTGCCCGGGCGTCGAACTCGCGTTGCCGCTGCCAACAGCTCCACAGCGCAGCGCTTAACCGCTGTGCCACCAGGGGAAGCCCTGGTTTGTGTTTTTTTTTTTTTTAATGCAGTTGGCTCTATTGATATGAGTAAGATACTAATATTAACTTATCTTGATTGATCACTTAATACATGCCAAACTATTCTAGTACTTTCACCTGTTCGTTTATTTAATAGTCACAAGGTTGCAGTTCCAGCTGCCCTTCTGGATTAGGAAGCTGAACTTGCCGGAGGCCACACAATTAAGTAGTGAGCCATGATTCCAACCCTAACAGTTTCCAGAATCTGTGTTGTAATGTCCCGATTATTGAAGGCACAGAGAGATGGGAGTTTAGGCTGGGTTACCAAGAAAAAGTTGTAACATGGGGTAATGTGGACCTCGGAGGTCAGAAGAGCTATTTCTGCTCATACTGTAGGTCCTCCAGTAATGTCATTCCTTTAACCTGTTAATGAGAAAAAAAGAATCTGGGCTGACAGTGAACAAAATGTTATTCGAACACCTGCGTTTTTTGGTTTTTTGTTTGCTTTTTTTTAAACAGTTATTTATTTATGCATACAAGCTGGGGTACAGGCCAGAGGTGTGGGGCGGCGAGAGGGTTCATCAGAGACACAGTGGGGAGCAGCACAGGCAGATCGACGGAAACACACTGCTGAGGGGAGCAGTGGGCCTGGCAGGAGAGGTCTGCCGCGCCATATGGGAATCTCCCTGGCTGGGCGTCGAACTCACTTTGCTGCTGTTGACAGCTCCACAGCGCAGCTCTTAACAGCTGTGCCACCAGGGAGGCCCCCGAAGACCTGCATTTGTTATGCCTCCTTCACTTAAAGTCACAGTTTCCAAGAACCTATCCACAATGTTAAGTGAGCACTTACTGTATACAATTCCATAGTGTCATAAGTGTAGAGGGAAAAAATGAAAATGATGGACTTAACTGTTTGGTATTGAAGTAAATAATAAGTCTGAAAAGTCAGTAAAAGGGTAGTTTTGGGGTTACATCATGGCCGGGGGTTGGGGGAGAGATGTCATTCGTGTGTTTAGGAGGTATGTGAAATTGCCCAGGGTGAAAGGTGACAGGTTTCACAGAAAGTATCCTGTACCAGCCGGGCATCCAGCCTTTCACCTTTTCCCATTCATCCCGCACTGCAGCCTAGCATAGCGAAAAGAGCACAAGCAGCTACTGAGATGTCAGGCAGTATGGGCTCCGGGCCTACCTCTGCCGCTGACTCAACTGTATGATCTTAAGTAAGGCCCTTCCCTTCTCTGGGCCTCAGTCTCTCTCAGGGTATATTCTGTGGAACGGTATTTCCACGAGGTGCCCGGTGGAAAGAACAAGCAGTCTCCTCTAAAAACCCACGTAGCCCTCAGATGGTATTTGCTAAAAAAACAAATGGGATCAGCGCCCCCACCCTGGAATTCTATTGTCACCTAGCTGTCTTTCCAACAGAAGGCTCCCAATGTAGTCATTGTCTGTTGACTGCATTTTCTTTTTTAAGATTTATTTATTTATGGGTACAAGAGCTGGGGCATAGGCCAGTGGTGTAGGAGGTGGTGAGAGGATTCACCAGAGACAGAGTGGGGAGCAGAACAGGCGGACCTACTGAAATACACTGCTGAGGGGAGCAGTGGGCAAGACAGGAGAGGTCTGCTGCGCCATGTGGGTCATCTCCCTGGCTGGGGATCGAACTTGTGCTTCACTGGCTGCAGACTGCTTTATAGTGCTGAGACTTAACCCCTAGGGTCACCAGGGAGGCGCTGTTGACTGCATTTTCTAAGGGAAAGGTCACAAGCCTTGGGGGGGCTCTCATTTCCTCCTGAGGCGCCTCTAGACAGCCTGGGCTGGATCCTACAGCCTGAGGAGCCACCCCTAACCCCAAGGCAGAGGCTGCTCTATGTCTGGGAAAGGACCAAAAACCCTTTCCTGCAGCTGGTCATTTACTACACGGCTGGTTCTGAGTTCTTACCTCACCTCACCTGAGCCCCTGATCCATGGTCTGCCCAGAGCTGACTGCTCAGAGGAAGTGGTAGAAGTAGCTGGTCTTTGTGTCAGTTTCCAGCTTGGCTACCTTTTAGCAGTGAAAAGTTGAGAAAATCACTTCATCTCCAAGCCTCAGTTTACTCATCTACAAAACACAGCTATTGATGTCTGCCTGCTCCTTAGTGCCTTCTTTACACTTTTTTAATAAAAGATTTATTTATTTATGCATACAAGCTGGGGTACAGTCCAGAGGCATGGGGTGGTGAGAGGGTTCACCATAAACAGAGTGGGGAGCAGAACAGGTAGATCAGCGGAAACACATTGCTGAGGGGAGCAGCAGGCAAGGCAGGAACAGTCTGCCGTGCCATGTGGGAAGCTCCCGGTCCGGGTATTGAACTCACATCGCCGCTGCCGACAGCTCCACAGCCCAGCACTTAACCGCTGTGCCACCAGGGAGGCCCTCTTTACACTTTCTGAAGCACAAAATGTCAACAATAACTCAGTCTTTCAACAAATGTTTATTGCACTTTTACTATGTCACACATGTTCTCTTGTTAAAATTTCAATATGCACAGTAACTCTTTCCTTTGAGGTAGATATTATTAAGCCTCATTTTCTAGATGAGGAGTTGAGGCTTAGGGAGGGAGTATGGTTACCAGCTGTGAGTTGGGGCAAGCCCCAGACTAGATCTGCCCCCTGCTTCTATACTCTCGCCACCCACTTCTCTTCCAGAGCTGCCCGCTCCATCAGCTAGCTAGAGCCTTCCATGCCCTCCATCAGGGGTCCCTCCCCAGGCCTTAGTCCCCCTCAGCATTTGCCTCTCATGTAAATAAGCAGCAAGGGGATGTTTTTTGAGACAGAGGAAAGATCTTAGTTGCACCTGTTACTGAGAAAAGTCTAGTATCTCACTCTCTTCATTTTTTTTATAAAAAAAAGTGGGAGAAAGGTGTCAAGTTTAATCTATTTGAATCTTTACAGGCACTTTTCTTTTTCACAAGTTTAGAAACTTGTGGGATCCTTGAGGGAAGTCCAAGGGATGACTTTTGGTTCCCAAACGCCCTGATTCAGTTGCCTACCTCAGGGCCCAGTCAGTGCCTAGTGCCTTGGCAGGCTCAACCCCAGCACGGGTGCTGCTCACCCGCACTCCTCAAAGATGTCCGGGTAGTGCCGGAACAGTACAGGCGGGTCCCGATCACCCCGAACGGGCGCCCGCGGCACAGCCCGGATCCCAGGCCTGCGGCCGCGCCGCCCCCCAGAGCAGGAGCGGTGGATCCACTGGTGAGCTTCCACTGCAAACTTCCTCTTGAAGCGCATGCCGCACTCGGGGCAGGGGAAGGGCCGCTCCCCGGAGTGCATGCGCCGGTGGCTGACCAGCAGCGACGGGTAGGTGAAGCGGCGGCCGCAGTCTGCACACACGTGGCGTCGCTGGCCAGCCTGAGCGTCCCCTGCGCCCTGCACCCAGGCCGCCTTCACAGGTGGCTGTGCTCTTGCCGCTGCCTGACCAGCCAGCGAATCAGAATTGGATTTAACCAGGTCTTGAGGCCGTTCTTGCCCAGGAGTCTTTCTGGCCTCCTTGTCTCCTGGCTCTTCCTGGAGTTCTTCGTCCTTCTTGTTTGGCCCATCTCCTGAGGATCAGGAATTACATTTTATTTTTTGACACACCCAATAATAATTTCACATTTGATAATTATAAAAAATACAGTGATTTTGCTTTGACAAGTGTGTGCTACACTGTAGGAATTACATTTAAAAACACATTTGTTCAGACCATCTGGGGTTGTTAGGTGTTTTACTTATGGAAGTGCTGGAAAAACACTGCCCGGTGATCACACACTGCTTTGAAGGATGGTGAGCGGTGTTCGGGAGCTGGTAGAGGGCTTATCTGGGGGGATCATAATGGTTCCTTTACTTCCCAGCCTTGTTGGAAGGATTAAATGAGTAGAGAAGCAGGTCAAGCACTTGATATAACTAGTAGCTATTATTATTGTGGTTTCTCGCGCTTTTATTTTAATTGGTAGGGCAAGACTTTTGCAAATGAGGAAACGTTTGCTCAAGATCACTCTGCTAGGAGATTTTGAGAGAACCAGGAGCTCAATTACTGAGCATTTTCTCTTGTGCCACTTCGCCTTGCCTTGTGAAAGGCAGGCCTGAAGCCGCTTCCGGAATCTTAAGGGATTTTAGTTGTTCCAGGGAAAAGAGAATGAATGGTGTTTTCTCCAGGAGCGTCCAGGAAACCTGGGTCTAGACATGATTCTCCAACTGAGATCTCACCTTGACTACCGTCCCAAGTTCTGAAAACTTTGCACAAGGTCTGCTGCCTTCTTTCCTCCTCTAGCTCCAACAGGGGTTGGCGCTTTAATACCTTTAGCGATGCGGAAAGTGGGGGTCTGAAAGAAAACATCGCTAGATAGGAAGCCCTGGGGCCAGTTGCGGGGAGACTTGGGACCATCCCTCACCTCTCAGAGCTCCTCCCAGGCTTTCCCCCTCCTCAGGATCCTGGGCGGCGGGGCTCCAAGCCTCATTCTCCTGTTCCATCCAAGAGATGAGGGCTGGTTTGGGGCCTGGGAATCCTGGGAGAGAACAGGGATCACAGTGCTAGGCTGAGAGGCTGTCCTGGGAAGATGGCATCCCCCTGCAGGGTGAGGGCACCGCCTCAGAACTTATGCTCAACCTGAACACGGTCTGCAGTGCTCCTGCCTGGGGGAAGTGGATGCGAGGTGGAAGGACTCCCGAGGGGGGTACCTGAAGTCCTAGGAACGGGAGGTGGCTGGTGCCGTTGGTGGAATAGTGCGGGGTTAGGGCTCACAATCCTCTCCATCCTTCTATATCCTCTCCCCGGTGAACCCCAGTGGAGGAGGAGGGGGCTCTGACCCGGGCCTCACCGAGCGCGCCCAGGTGGCCGTAGGTCTCCCGCATCACGTCCCGGTATAGGGCCCTCTGCGCGGGCCGCAGACACCCCCACTCCTCCGGGGAGAAGTACACGGCCACGTCCGCGAACCTCACGGCCGCGGGCTGCTTGCAACCAGACTGGTTCTGCCCGGGTCTCAGCGCCAGTAGCGGGGCTGGGGGCGGCGCCATAGGCCTCCTGGCCCAGAGCAACCGCCGCCGGGTCCCTGCTCCCGGCCTCAGCTTCTTCCTCCGCAGGACGGGCCCCCGGCCCCACCCAGCGTTGCTTCCGAACGCAGCCGGAGGGACCGACGTCGCAGGGACTGGCTGCTGGGGATTCGGGGACTCTGATGGGAACAAATAACACCCCTCGATGTTTATTCACTTCATGGCAGCTTGGACAGAGACACCCGGGTTAAAGGACCCACCCGGAAGGTGCCTTCAGAAAACATGGCGACATCCTGGCTTCAGTTGTCACTAGCTGCTCTTAAGGGCGCCACCCCTTGATCATGTCGGACTTGCCGCCTATCTGGCTTCGCTGGCCTCTTGGTCCACTTGCCCTTAAATACAATGGCCGCTGCAGCTGGGCTTTTAGGGGGGTGCAGGGCGCAGGTGAGAGGGAACGCAGGGCAGGTCGACGGGGGTTCCTCTTGCCTTCAAGAAAGATGGACGAGCCGCGGCTTCCAAGTACCTCACTTGCCAGCACTACACAGCGGCTGGTGATTGGCCGCCAGAGGAAGCGGCGGCGCCCACGGCCGGGACTGGCCGGGCTTTGGAAAGGCGCGCCTGAAGGCTGGGTGGGCTGGTCCCGGAATCTATCGAGGAGCTTGTCCTCTGTGGGGCCGGGGATTGTGTCCCCGATGGCGAGAACTGGAATCCGGCCCCCCACCCCTGTGTGAAGACGCTCACATCCTTGGCCAACCCCGGGGACAGCCGAGGTAGACACCAGGTAGCGTTTGCAGTCTGGACCGCGTCTTGGAAACACCCGACTTCTTGCAACCTCAGCTCGGTTTGCTCAGTCTCTGAACTGGAGCTCCGGGCGGAGGGACTTGCCGGGTGAGGTTGGAATTGGAGGAAATTTAAAATAACTTTTCCCCTCAAACTAATGAATATGTGATATTTTAAAAGTAATACAAAAGATTTCTAGTGACACAGTTCCCTGTGCACTTCCCTGTGTCCCCAAGAAGCAACTACTTTTAACTCGCTGTTAATTAGAATTATAGCACATACAGTGCAATGCGCACATCTTAAGTGTGAAATTCACCCAGTTGACTACGTACAAATGTATTCAGCCCTGTTACCCATCACCCAAAACATGATAAATGACATTGATGTTAAACCCTGAATGCTTCCTTTCTTCATTTCAATATACAATTTCTTATGTGGTAAATACACATAACATAAAGTAACCATCTTAAACTTAATTTCAGTGGCATTTAGTACGTTAACTGCAACCATTGCCACTACTTTCATCACTCCTAAAGGAAACTCCCCACCATTGAATAGCCACTCCCCATTTTCTTTTCCCCCAGCTGGTGGCAATCACTAATCTGTTTTTAGTCTTAGCATTTACTTTTCCTGGGCATTTCATATAAATGGAATCATAGAATGTATGGCCTTTGGTGTCTAGCTTCAGTCGTTAACATAATGCTTTCAAGGTTCACCCTTGCAGCAGAAACCAGTACTCCAGTCTTTTTTATTTTTTAGTAATATTCCATCATCTAGATAGACTCCATTTTATTTACCCAGGCATCAGTTTATGGACACTTGGGTTATTTCCACTTTTTATCTTGTGCTGCTTTGAACCTCATTAACAAATTTTTTAACAACATTGCAGTATACTTCACTCTATGCAATTCACCCGTGTAAAGTCTACAGTGCAATAGTTTTGTCTATATCGTGTATCACAGTATTAATTTTTTTTAATTTTATTTATTTTTGCATATAAGCTGGGGTGCAGGCCAGAGGTGTGAAGGGGTGAGAGGGTTCACCAGAGACAGGGTGGGGAGCAGAACAGGCAGATGGACTGAAACACACTGCTGAGGGGAGCAGCGGGCGAGGCAGGAGACGTCTGCTGCCCCATGTGGGAATCTCCCCAGTCAGGAATCGAACTTGCGCCCCAGCCTGGAAGCTCCACAGCACAGTGCTTAACCCGTTGCGCCACCAGGGAGTCCCAGTATTCATTTTTTTTAATTGTGGTAAATGTATAAGACTTGTCATTCTAATCATTTTAGAGTTTACAGTTCAGTGCCATTAATTTCATTCACAGTGTTGTGCAACCATATCCATTATCCATTACCAAAACATTTCCCTTCCTGCAGAAGGAAACCTGGGACCCATTAAGCATTACTCCCAAGACTCTCTCCTGGCCCATGGTGACTTCTAATCTACTTTATGTCTATGAATTTGCCTATTCAAGGTACCTCAGAAAAGCTGTTTCTTCTGGATTTTTCATTAAAAAGAAAAGTGTGTGTGTGTGTGTATACACATATATACATTTTTATGATATATTCATTTTAGACATCGTTTATGAGTATCATGCAGGTTGTTTACTTTTTTAAAAGATTTTTATTTTAGTTTTATTCATGCATACAAGAGCTGGGGTGTAGGCCAGAGGTGCATGGGGTGAGAGGATTTACCAGAGACAGAGTGGGGAGTATAATATGCAGATGTACTGAAATACTCTGCTGAGGGGAGCGGTGGGCAAGACAAGAGAGGTCTGCTGTGCTATGTGGGTTTTCTCCCTGGCCAGTATCAAATTCATGCTGCAGTGGCTGGAGATAGCTTGATAGTGCTGAGACTTTAACCTCTGAGCCACCAGGGAGGTCCCAATACTTGTTTAGTTTCTAGCCTCATTCCTCTTGCCTCTTTTCCCAACATAATTAATGCAATAAATTTTTCCTAAACATGCTATATTTCCTTGTTAACTTTGCTTTTCCAGAAATTTCTAATCATCTTTTCCTCTTGTTATTTGTCCTTTCTTCTCCTTTTAAGTGTTCCAGGTTACCAAGGATAATATCAGATCTTAAATCCCTGCGTTTTTTTGTTGTTGTTGTTGTTGTTGAAAACTTCACTCCTTGAGCTATCCAAACTGGACTGGGCTTCAGCTGTCATCCAGGGTCATCCCTTCCTGCTCTCCTGGGTTGTACCCTCTGCTTCCTAGACTCTATCTTATATTGATATTTTAGTCAAAATGGGTCGGTCATCTTAATGGTTTGTAGCATTTGGTGTATAAGTCTCAGATGTCTTCATCCCCATGTCTGTAATATTCCTGCAAGTAGGCAGGATGTCGGAGACTATTTACTAAGCATGAGGCTCATCACTGAAGAGAACAAGACCACCCCAGTTTCTGGATAGCAGGTCACAGCCCCATCTTCAAACCTCTCCTCTAAGTCTCCTCCTTTTCAGACATGTTCTTCATTGCTGACTGAGCCTAGTGCCTTAAGTTTTTGTATTTTCAGGGTCAACCCTTGTTATTTGTTAGCAGGAATAATTTTTGGCTTTTAGTGTGACTTGTACTGGTTTCACCTCAATAGTTAAATGTGTATTTTAAAATATTAACTTCTGAGTTCTTGAGGTGCCTCTCAGTACTCACGATGGCAAATAGCATAGAAAAGGAATAAAGAAATATATATCCTCAGAAATGAGTCCCCTTTTAAACAGAATTAACTTTATCTAAAGAGAAATTACAAAACTTTTCACCTGAACCAAAAAATACTTCTATTTATTTCGGCTTTATGTTGTGACTTGCTTCTCTTTGGACTAGGGATGGGGAAGATTAAGAAAATGGAGCTAACCAATAAACTTGCTATTAACTAATTCCATTGAAACACACTTTCAAGGCTAAAACTGTTCCAACATAAGTGCCTGCCAATCTTATAAAACTACAAAGATGTCTTCCTTTTAAATTAGTTTTATTGCCCACCAATTGCAAGTGTTTGTTCAAGAGTCTGGATAATGATGAAATGTTATAAAATACACTGGAGATCATTATGGTTCATAAATTTTACTTGTCAGTTACAAGGTGCATTAAAACCTTAAGTGAAAGCTAAAGTTTCATGCATAAAGCTCAGTCTTGACTTCAACTCTAATCATAAGTAATTTACTCTTTCTTTAAAAAAAAAAAGTCCCCAGTATTATATGCCAGCTGCTGTGGCCCAAGAATACATCTTTATCCAAAAGATGTAAAATCTAAGGAACATGCAAATATCTGAAGGAGAAAAAACATTGCAATCACTAATTCATAAAGGTTTGAAAAAAACCTTAAACTCATAGTGTGATAGTTTTGCACACTATGTGCGCAGTGAGTGAGAGGCGGGAGAGTGCCACTGTCGTTCCTCTGGCCACCTCTAGCTTTCACCAGAGTGCCAGCAATGGCATGCTGCCACCTGTGTCTCCTCGTCAGATGTTTCACCTGCATTGGCTACAAGTCAGAATCCTCGGATGAGCTTACCCCATGGGTAAGACCCAAGGTGTGCTTCTAGTCAAGGGAATCCTCAGAGTGGGTACTGGCTCCTTTAATAGACCCCAGCTCTGAGGAACAGGAGAAATATAGGCAGAAGAATGGCCTAGTGAGAGAACAATTCATACAGAAAAGTCAATGAAGTGAATGGTTTGCAGTGAAGTAACCCCAAGTGGGACTTGGAAGTGGGAGCCGAAGCCTCAGAAAATAGGTTCAGCCCTCAGGTGGCCGTTCAGATTCCTACCTCTTTTTTCTAATGGACCTCCTCTGTGCCCCCTCACCTCTGCTCATTTTTTACACAGAGCTTTGTTCTTTTAAGTGCCCACTTCCTTTCCTTGTCCTTCCAGTGCATAAACCTTATTCTTCCTTCCAGACAAAACTAATCATCTTGTGTGAGCTCCATCACCCACACTCTTGAAATATATCTGGAAAATATCGGAAATGAACTGGGGGATCCTGGCCTGCCAAGACAGGGACTGACTCCGAAAGCCCTACTGCAGGTTGCTGCCACCTCGCCCTCTCCACAGAGCGATGGACCCACTGGTGGGCTGCCAAGGCATACTTGCGCTTGAAGCCCTTCCCACACTTGGGGCAGGGGAAGGGCCTTCTGTCAGAGTGGATGCGCTGGTGACTGAGCAGGAGAGAAGAGTAGGTAAAGCGGAGCCCACAGTCGGGGCAGGGGTAGGGCTTCTCACCTGTGTGTGTGCGCCTGTGGATGGCCAGCAGGGAGGGGTAGGCGAAATGGAGGCTGCAGTTGGGACAGCCATACGGCTTTTCGCCAGTGTGCTTGCGTTGGTGGATGGCCAGCAGGTAGGGGTAAGTAAAGCGGCTCTTGCAGTCTGGACATGGGTAGGGCTTCTCCCCCGTGTGAGCTCTCCTGTGGATGGCCAGGGAACCCCTCTGGCGAAAGCATCGCCCACAATCAGGGCAGGGGTAGGGCTTTTCACCTGTGTGGATGAGTTGATGCTGGACCAGGTACTTGCGCTGGGAGAAACGGGCCTGACACTGGTCGCAGGGAAAGGGTCGTTCTCCAGAGTGGACCCGCTTGTGGTTGGCCAAGAGGGAGGGGTAGCTGAAGTTTTGGCCACAGTCTGGGCAAGAGTAGGGTGGCCTGCAGGCTGGAGTGTCCTTGGGCCAAGGTTTGCTGGGGCTTGACCTAGAGTTCCAGTGAAGCACCCGGCAGCCAGCTTCGTGACTGGGGCCAGCTGGCATGCAGAAGGGCAACCACTCCTTGGGAGATACTCCTTGGTGCTCCATCTCTTTTTGCTTTGAATTCTTCTTCAGCCCTTCTTTCTCCTCACTCCCCTCCCTGGATCCTGAGACAGAGAAAAAGATAAAACTTGAATTTAGCAGCAGGTTCCAGACTGGCCTGCCCTGGGCAGAGCATGGATGGCTGAGTAAATGGCCCCCTGGGGGTGAGACTCAAAGATTGGGGCTTCATCAAAGTCTCAAAGTTAGCCTGGAGTCAAAACAAACTCCATTGTCTGGAGGTTAACACAGGAAAGCTCTGAAAAATGGAGATAAACAGAGAATTGATAATATTAAACCCTTACTCTGTTGGGCATTGAGGATGGTGATAGTTTCATCTTTCATGGAGCTTATAACCCCGAGCCTTTTCATAATCCCTTTGCAAAACAGCCTTTAAACAACTACCAAAAAAATCTACACTTGGGCCACACTCTACATTCCACACGGGAAGACCTGAGAGCAAACATGTATTACAGTCATGGCTGCAGGAGACACGAGCTTTTTGTTTTTAACCCCTGAAAAATGACATTACCCATTACAGTGTGATCCCCATAACTCATACCCAAAAGGAACATGTGTGGTCATTTTCTCACACACAGAACCACTTACGTTTATTCTCCTTCCCCTGCCTTGGAAGCTCAAGCTCTACTGATCAAGTGGTATCCTAAGTCCCAATTTAGCTGTTCTGTTGAGTCATTTTGCAGAAAAATGGGAACCTTTCTGGATATGAGATGCAGAGGGACAGGACTTCAGAGGGGGCAGTGTGTGCCAAGGATCCCAGTTGGGAGAAGCAGATTTCAAGGGCCTCGTGCTGGGGTTCGCTGTGAGGTACCTGTCACCTTTCCCTCCTCTCTTTTGACAGCCGCTGGGCTCCGGCCCACAGGGTCCTGGGCCTCCGGGCTCCACGCCTCCACCTCTCCTTCCACCCAGCAGATAAAAGCGGGTTTGGGGCCTGAAAGTCCTGCGAAGGGAAAACATGGGGAGCGGCTAAGAAGCCGAGAGGGGCGGGTGAGGCGGCTTCCTCAATGCCCCACACTTTCAGCCCACTCGCCTGCGGGGACTGAACCCCGCCTTCCCACAGATTCGGGGCACCGGACCTTACGGCTGGCCTCACCGAGCGCGCCCAAGTGGCCACAGGTCTCCCGCATCACGTCCCGGTACAGGGCCCTCTGCGCGGGCCGCAGACAGCCCCACTCCTCCCGGGAGAAGTACACGGCCACGTCCGCGAAGCTCACAACCCCGGAGCTGCCTTTCCTCATCCGCCCCGGCCCGGCCTCCCCGCCTCCATCCTCCGGGAGCGGCGCCATCAGAAACCCTCTCTGTGCCTCGCAAAGACACGCTTCCAAGGTAGGTGGAAACGCTGTAGCTTTCCAGTCTTCCTCAGAAGAAAGTCCTTGGGGGCCCACAGCCTTGCCCTTATCAAAAATGGTGTCCCTACGCCCTCAACATCCTTTGCCTTTCCTCTCTGCCCTTTGCCTTTCCTCTCTGCCCTTACTCCGAAGGCGGAAAACCGGGAGGTTGGACCCCACGGCCGAACAACCCAATAGGTGACGTGCGTTGACTGGGTAGCTTCGGGTGGCAGGGGAAGAAGGGCGGCTGTGATTGGTCTTCCCAGGGCGGCCTATTTGAAAGACTAAGGACGAAGGAGCGAGCGGTCTGAAGGTGGCCGGCAATGAGGAGCTACAGGGTCTCTCTTGATTTGCCGTTTCCTGGACAGCTCCTAAAAGAGAGGTTCTCGCGAGTTGAAGCCGCCCCCTTCTGCAATTCACGTGCCGTCTTGCCGGCAGGTCCAAAGTCCCAGGCTTGGAGGTGAGTGAGAGCCGAAGGCCGATTCTGAGGGAGTGAGGGCGGCCTGCTCCTCTGGGCTCTGGGACTCTGGGACAGGGCTGCCCCAGGCGCTGCGGGAACCGGTTCCTACCCAGTACTGTTTTGGCCTTTGCCCGAGGTCACCGATGTCTTCTCTCTTACAGCCCCATAAACTGAGAGACAGAAAGGCCAGGTGGTGACAGCTCACAGGCGGCAGAACCGGCATTTAAAGGCATCTGCTTCCATCTTGAGCCAAATGCTTAGTGTGGCACTCTGTGCAGAGTAAGTACTTAGTGTTAGGTATAGTTGTTATAACTATTTTACCCTCTGTACTCTGTCGCAATCAGAAAACCTGTGTCCAAACTAGTACTCATATAAAAATTGCATACGTGGGGCCTCCCTGGTGGCGCAGGGGTTAAGTCTCAGGAGTTCAATCCCTGGCCAGGGAGCTGGGAGCTGACCCACATGGCGGGCAGACCTCTCCTGTCTTGCCCACCGCTCCCCTCAGCAGTGTATTTCAGTCAGTCCGCCTGTTCTACTCCCCACTCTGTCTCTGGGGAATCCTGTCTCTCCCGCTCTCTCTCTCACACACACCCCTCTGGCCTACACCCCAGTTCTTGTGTGCATAAATAAAAAAATATATATCTTTTTTAAAGTCAACATACAATGACAGATTGAGAAAAATATTTGCAAATTATGTCCCAAAGGACTAATTTCCTCATTAAAGAACTATAAATCAAGAAAACAAAAACTTAATAACCTAACAGATAAATAGGCAAATAATATGAGCTACAATTCATACAAAATAGAAATTTCTTTAAACATTTGGAAAAAAATAAACACTTATAGATGGAAGAATGCCAATTAAAATTACATGAAAGATTTTAAAAATATTTTTTCATCTATCACATGAGCAAGAATCAAGAAGTTTGCTGACACTCCTGTCCAAAATAATCCCCTTCATCATTTTTATCCCCTCATCTTGTAGTGACAACTTCCTGATACTGCGTGCCTTTTCCTTTAGCTATAATCTCCATGGAGGCGAGGACTTTGTATTGTTCATTGCTACATCTCCATCTTTTATTTTTTTTTTAAAGATTTATTTATTTATACATACAAGCCAGGGTACAGGCCAGAGGTGTGGGGCGGCGAGAGGGTTCACCAGAGACAGAGTGGGGAGCAGAACAGGCAGATCAGAAATACACTGCTGAGGGGAGCAGCGGGCGAGGCAGGAGAGGTCTGCTGCGCCATGTGGGATTCTCCCTGGCTGGGCAGCGAACTCGCGTCACTGCTGCCGACAGCTCCACAGCGCAGCACTCAACCGCTGCGCCACCAGGGAGACCCTACATCTCCATCTTTTAAAACATTACATGGCTTGTGATAGTTGCCCAAGATATTTGCTTAATGAAGGAGTGAATAATACACTATTAAAAGTATGGGAAGAGGCCCTCCCATACATTCCTGGTGGAAATGTAAAATCATACTACTTCCTTGGAAAACAATTTGGTAATAAGTATCAAAGTCATAAGTACACTAATGTATTTATTGTTTATGGGTTAATTTCTGCTTGGAATGATGAAAAAGTTTTGGAAGTAGTGGTGATGATTGTATAGCACTGTGAAAGCACCTAGTACTCCTGGACTGTATACTTAAAATCTGTTAAAATAGTATCTATATTTTTAGTATCTATATTTTGCCATAAGAAGAGAAAAAAAATCACAATTTCGCAGCCTCCATGATTTAAAAACCACTTATTTTGCTGCCAAAGCTTTTTTCTTGAACACCACTTGTAGGATTTTTTACAAAGCATCCTGTGAACATATTTTATTTGTAAGAATCACTCATGATTAGGACCAGGAACAAAGACTTATAACATCAGCTACAAGCAGAAGTGTTTGCCCATGTTAGAACATCTTCTAGGTTTTCCTGTCCCTTTCCCAGATAGGTTGACATTAACTTTTGACTCTGCATGTTAACATTTCCTGCACTTGCTTTCAATATCTTCCAAACTTCTCTGGTTGGTTGGTAAGCTTTAATTCACAGGAGAAATTTAACACCTTTTTTTTTTTTATCTTCCCAGTTTCATTCTTGGGATTTGGGAAAACATGTATTTCTTAAGAAATGCTGGGAAGTAATTTCCACATGTACACATGGAAAGGAACCACAAGGGTCTAAGTCTGGAATTGGATCAAATGTGAAATTAATTGAAGGCAAGGGCCTTGCACTTTAGGCATATTCAACAAGATCAGTAGCAACGTGAGAAATCCATGTGGGAGCATCTCCTAACACTTTTGAGGGTTCTTTTTTTTTTTTTAAAGATTTATTTATTTATACATACAAGCTGGGGTACAGGCCAGAGGCGTGGGGTGGCGAGAGGGTTCACCAGAGACAGAGTGGGGAGCAGAACAGGCAGATCAGAAGTACACTGCTGAGGGGAGCAGTGGGCGAGGCAGGAGAGGTCTGCCGCACCATGTGGGATTCTCCCCAGCTGGGCATCGAACTCTCATCACGTGCTGCCGACAGCTCCACAGCGCAGCACTCAACCGCTGCACCACCAGGGAGGCCCACTTTTGAGGGTTCTTGTAAAAATTAGATTGGAATATATATAAAGTGCTTACCACAGTACATAACACATGATAAATGCTCAGTGAAGTCACAATAATGCTATTGCAGTAGGCCAACAAAGAAACAGTGGATACAGTGAATGAAGGCCACTGCTTCAAGGAATTTAGCTGAAAAAAAAGGAAATGGGGACAGAGGCCAAAGGGAAAGGTTTTTTGTTTTTAAACACAAATTTTAGCATGTTTATTAGTTGTATGTGTGTGAATGTTCTGGATAAGAGAAGGACTTTGCTATCACAAAACTAAGGAAAAAAATAATAGATGGGGCAGAGTCCCTGAAGGGGCAGAATAGATGAAACCCAAGCACAGTTATACTGATAAATATTACATATAGGGGACTTGCCCTGAAATGGGGTACTAGTCATCACACTCGTAAATATGGAGTCAAAGCGGGGAGTAGAAGGTTTACATCGCCATTTGACACCTGTGTTCTCTTTGTAAAGAAGGCATTTACTAGTTAGGGATATATGGAAGACATAGGCGATATTGAAGGTCCAACGGAGATTGGAGATCGGAAAAGGTATTGTGGCTGACCCCTCTTGTAACTGACTTTTTTTCTCATAGCTCATATATAGGCATGAAAGCAGGTAAGAGAGTAACCCAGATCAGAGCTGTGTACTGTTAATTCTTGGTAGCAAGTCACAGAAGGGAAGTTTATTGAAAGGACACAGGTCTCTGTCCCTGAACACAGGGCCAGGATCACACTGGGTCATCAAATGGATCTGGAAACTTCGAAGTTTCTCTAACTGCCTTAGAGAACGTTGGAAGTTGTCTTTGATCTCTGCACTACACAGACCACATAGTGGAACTCCCAAGTTTTATGAGTTACAATCCAGACTCAAAGAAAATTATGAAATTCCTAGGTAAGGAAATATTTGGGTCAGCCTATTGATAAAAGTAGGGGAAAGAGCCCATTCTAAAACAGGGGCTATGCAGACATTCTAGGGCAGGACAGTTCTTCTGGTCTGAGGGAAGCTAGATCTCCATCAGAACCGTAAAAATTTCTACTTAGTAGCTAGATTTACACCTTATAAACAGTAATTCCACGAGGAACATAAGTTATTCTTCATATATTTTAATGAGGCCCAAACTGGTATGACCCCTAGGGGTTACTTACCACCCAAGGAGAAAACAAACAGATACAAGCAATTTGCTAAATACCAGAACAGAGGTAATTACAAAAGCTGAGTTGCCCAGCTGCTCCCCACTCTGAGGTAGAGAACAGGAGAGCTGAAGGAAGAAGTAATAGGGGTAAGAGGATGACCCACTCCGGCTGTTGGAATATGAGATACACCACATTTGGAAATTCTGATTTGGTGCAGTTACCCAAGGCAAAATGATAGGCCTGTTCCTTTAACTTGGACTCTGAGCATTAACTCAGGGGTCGGTGCCATGGAGGCCTGTCAGAGATTAAGACACGTTGCTGCCACTGCCCTGTGGAGCTTATGTGAGGGAGACATGAACACAAATGTTAATTGTAGACTCTTCCTGCTTTGCATTCAGTTCCCTTTCTTTCTATTCTCCTTGAATGGCCTCACATCATTTTATGAAAAAATTGACTAATGACTCATGGGAACATTCTGTACTGATATCTCCTTCTGATGAGAATCAGGGAGAAACACACCCAGTTCTCAAGGATCTTCCAGCCACTGGCTGTCTGAAATTGATTTTAACGGATTATGTAAAAAAAAAGAGGCCAGTGCCATGTTTACTTCTTGCTGCTAAACCATAGCTCCCCTGCTTTTCCTTATAATAAATCTCCCAAAGCTCACTGCACTTATGTCCCAGATCCAAGTTCAATCAGTTTTCTCGATACAGGTGCAGAAGACTTAGCTTTACAGCATGTGGTTTTAAAAAAAAAACAACTCACATATTTAGGCAGCTGCAGCCTAATAAACTCTAAATAACACAGAGCTGCCCCCAAGTCCAGTGCAATCTAGAGCTGCTAAAACAAGTACAGACTGAGCAGGTACACAGTATACATTGTCATGTTGGCTTACTGTTGTATGACCCTTTAAATGGTACATTGAAAAACCATCTGTTTGAAGAGACCATGTATAAGAATTGAAATCCTGTCTTTCAGGAATGATTGACCAAGTTAATGCTATTTAACCTAAAAACGTGGGGGCAAAGTAGTTGTGATTGTTACCTGAAGGACTGCCAGGTATCAAACATATTCTGGGGCAGGCTTACAGGGAAGGATAATGTGGTATTTAACAGCCTTCTAGAGGTCAGCGCTATCCCGCAGTGAGCTGACCTGCCTTGTGAGGTAGTGTGCTCCCTGTCAAAGGAGATTTTAAAGCAAAGGTAGAAGACCATTTGGCAGGAGTGTTGTAAAAGGGGGGCTAAACTAGGCTTGTTTAAAACTGGTTTGGAGAGGCAGAATAGGGGAGGATCCTGCCCCCTATAAATCGGATTCTCCTGACTGCGTGCAAGGGAACAGGTAATCCCTGTATGCAAAACTAGAAAACAGACCACCACTCAAGCAGATGGGGAGAACTTTAACCCTGATATCCACACACAGAAATTCCTTTAGGATGGGGTAGCTTGGAAAACTTGAATCACATGAGGGCACCTCTCCTAATGGGACCATGTTCTAGCCTCACACATAAGGCAGCCAGTGTGGTGAAAAATACTAAACTTCAGGTCTGTGTAGCAAGAGACCTGGGTTTAAGTTCTGACTCTGCCCTGTATGACCTGCAGCTTCTCTTTCTCTTCTTTGGGCCCCTCCACAAAATGCAATGAACATACACAGTCCTTCCTTTTCTAAAGGGCACTGCCCTTCTGGCTGGGCCCCCCGCGAACAGATCTGGGGCTACACTTATGGACCGCCAGAGACCACCTCTGGCGGAAGCAACGGCCACACTCCAGACAGGGGAAAGGCTTCTCCCCAGTGTGCAGGAGCTGGTGCTGTGCCAGGTGACTCCACTGAGCAAAGCGCTTGGAGCACAGGTCACAGGCATAGGGTCGCTCGCCTGAGTGAACGCGCCGGTGACTGGCCAGGAGCGAGGGGTAGGCAAAGCGGCGGCCACAGTCCTCACAGGCGTGCAGCTTCTCCTCTGTGTGCGTGCTGCGATGTATGGCTAGGGAGCCGCTCCGCCGGAAGGCACGTCCACAGTCTGGGCAGGGGTAGGGCTTCTCTCCTGTGTGTAAGAGCTGGTGCTGAAGCAGCGTACTGCGCTGGGAGAAGCGGGCCTCGCAGTGCTCACAGGCGTAGGGGCGCTCCCCAGAGTGCACTCGCCGGTGACTGACCAGGCGAGAGGAAGAGGAGAAACGCCGCTCGCAGTCTGGACATGGGTAGGGCTTCTCCCCAGTGTGGATGCGCTGGTGGATGACGAGGGCGGTGCGCTGGCGGAAGCGACGGTTGCATTCCAGGCAGGTGTAGGGCTTCTCTCCTGTGTGTGTGCGCTGGTGGATGGCTAGCAGGGAGGGGTAGGCAAAACGACGCCCACAGCTAGGACACTGATGGGGCTTTTCCCCTGTGTGTGTGGTCCGGTGATTGGCCAAGGACCGGCTCCTGCGGAAGCAGCGGCCACAGTCAGGGCAGTGGTAGGGCTTCTCCCCTGTGTGGATCACCTGGTGCTGGGAGAGGTTCTTGCGCTGGGAGAAACGTTTGCCACACTGGTCACAAACATAGGGACACTCACCAGAGTGTGCCCGCCGGTGACTGACCAGCAAGGATGGGTAAGAAAAGCGGCGCCCACAGTCTGGGCAAGGGTAAGGCTTTTTCAGATTCTGGGCACACTTGTGGCTCTCCAGGGCCTGGTGATCAGGGAAGGTACAGCCACAGTCGGGGCAGATGGGACCTCCAGACGTCTGCCTGGGGATAAGTCGGGGTTTGCTGGGCCGCCGACCTCGCTTCCCCTTTCGTGGGGGCTCTTTAGGTGGGAATACTTCCTTCTCTCCGTTCTTCTTTCTGGTTCTAGTTTCTATAGGAACAACAAAAAATTTATGTAACAAATACTGGGCACTTACAGTGTTAGAATTACAAGACAAATAGACTCAGCTCCTGTCTCAAAGAGAGTTAGTGCCACAGCTAAATGTGACATACTGCAACAGAAACACAGAGGGTATTACAAGAGCCCCTAATCCAGCTTGGAGAAGTTGGGAAAGGTTTCTTGAAGATTAAACTGACTTTAAAAGGGAGAAAAGCTTTGGAAGAGGAAAGTGTAGGCAGGAAGTCGAAACAAAGAGATCTGAGCTGGCAGTGACTGTCATAACACCCTCTAAGCCAAGGATTCTCAAATGTTACTGTGATAAATCCTCATTTGGAGAACTTATTGAAAGATTGCTGGGCCCCACTCCCAGTTATGGGTTCAGCAGATCTGGGGTAGGGTCCAAGAATTTGCATTTCTAACTTTTCCCAAGTCATGCTGCTGCTGCTGCTGGTCTGAGGCTCACACTCTGAAAAACACTGCTGTCAGCACCTGTAACTAAAGTATTTCATCTAGTGATCCTCAAGCATAAACGTAATCCAGATCAACTGGGGCTATTAAAACACACACACACAGCAGTTCTAAACACCCATATGAGTAAATCAATAGGTCTGGAATGGGTTCCAGGAATCTATTTTTACCAAGTTTCCCAAGTGACTTAGGTGTAACTGACAGCTACCTGATAGCCCACCTTGGCCTTGGCAAAATCTAAAAGGTCGTAAGCAAGGAAATATCATTGTCAGATCTGAATCTTAGAAAAACAGTCTTGGCTTTGAAGAAACTGGCACCGAAACTCCAGTCCAAACAGTCCCAACAGCCCCTGACATGGATGTGGGGTCCTTGCACCCTACGGTATCAATCAATCAGTGCATTGTTTGATCCTCAGGGGTTTGTCCTGCACAAGTAAGGTCATCCAGCCAGAAGGGCAGAAAGAGGGCTCTGCACCCAGGCAGCTGTTCTCCATGAGATCTTTTCCAACAAAACTCAAAGAGGTAAAGGGTCTCTCAGAGTCCTATCAAGAGAGGCTGGTGGGCAGGGATCCTGGGAAGGAGGCTGGAAGGTAGCTCCTTTTGAAGCTCATCAACTCATTCACACCATAGGGAACTGCTGGTTTTCAAGCTAACGTGAGTCTGCCTGGTGGACGCTCCCCACACCCTCAAAGACAAGCCCCTGAAGTTGTGAAAATGAGTACAGTAAATGGAGTCACGGGTGCCTCTAAAACTCTAGAAAATCATTAGAGGTTGTAGATCCTTCCATTGATATTTTTCACTCACTTCTTTGGACTGTTATCCCCCTTGGGCACTCCTGCGGATCCAGGGCGGCCGGTTCCCAATCATCGGTATTTCGTTCCAACCAGGAGATGAGGGCTGGTTTGGGACCAGCGCATCCTGGGGAAGGAGAACCAGTCAGAGGTCCAGCTCGTAGAAAACGCTGGGTAGTTGCCTGATGGCATCTCCGGCCAAGCCCTCCTCCTCCCCTGACACAACCTGGCTGGGGGCCAGGACCCTGGCTTCTAACTCCCTGACCTCCCTCCGGCTCCCCCACCCACCCACCCCCCAAGTTTCTCCATCCCTTCAGGCCCGCGGAAGCGGACTGGGCCGGGCCTCACCGAGCGCGCCCAGGTGGCCGTAGTTCTCCCGCATCACGTCCCGATACAGGGCCCTCTGCGTGGGTCGCAGACACCCCCACTCCTCCGGGGAGAAGTACACGGCCACATCCGCGAACCTCACAGCCCTCGGCCGCCTTCCCCTTCTCCGGCCGGGTCCGGTCTCTCCGGGTCCCCGCGCGGAGACCGGAGCCAAAGGCGGCGCCATTGGACCCGAGAAGACGACGCCAGGGCCTTCCCCGCCCGGGCCTCGGTGCCTGGGCGCTGGCGGACCCTGGGATTTGGGAGCCCCGCCAGAAGCAGGACTGAGTGTGCCCGCGAAGGTCCGGAGGGGATAGGAATCGGCCCCCTGCGGGGCTAACGGAAACCTTTCGCTGTTATTCAGGAAACTCCTGCTCGAACTTGGGTGCAAGGCACCGGAAGATGCCTTCGGGGAAGATGGCGGCGCTGCTTCTGCGCCGCCTTTGCCTGGAACCCAGGCAGCTTCCAGCTATCGATTTTATTGACCGGAGCGCCATGCCGGCTTCCTAACCTCTCTGCCCTCAACTGTGATGGCGCTGCGATTGGGCTTCACGCCCTTCTTCCCCCCATTGCGCGATGCCATTGGGCGGTGGCTGAAGATCGAGCGTTCTGATTGGGTGTCGGCGAAAGCGGCCTGTTTGAACGAAGCCAACGGAAGTGTAAGGGCAGGAAGCTGGAGACTGGAAGCGAGCTGAGGCTAGAAGCTACCACCGGGTCCGGGATCTCTAACGGGCCCTGTTCTCTGGCAGGTGCAGCCTACCTGGGAAAAAGGATTTGAGCGACGAGGCCATTGTGGCCAACTTCGGGCTGAGGTTACCGTGGGCTTCTTTAGTGGCTTTCTCAGAGGAGTCTTCAGACAATGGTTAATTTCCTCGTAGCCCTCTGGGGAGGGAACTAACGTCAGAGTTTTCTGTAATCAGGCACCGTGCCCAACAAATTACCCGTATCTTATTCTTTGCTACCATTGTGTGAGGTGATGATTGTCATCTCGGTTCTATTAGTGAGACCAAGAGATTTAATCCCTGAGTTTACAGAACTATTCAAACAACAGAACTGCTTCCATCCCCCATCCTAATTTACTTGCTAACCCAGGACTCCACCTGAATTCCTGGTGTCTTCTCAGGTTCAATTGCCTGCGTACTCCTGACACTTTAGTTTTACATGATCTGTATTCAACGTGCAAAGCCTAGTGCTAGTCAGTTTGGAGAAGCAGGGTTCAGAAATAAGTTATGGGCTGTGAGCTATACAGAATCTAGTGTGGCTTTGAAGTCATAACTAATAATAGTGATATATACATCCATGGGAAAGGCACAGGATCGAATCAGACCCATTCCATCGGTCCCCACTTCTGCATAAGTGATAATGATACTGGAAAAATGAGGCCTTTTAAATTTAGGCAAAGACAGTGCCCCCAGTTGCTTACCGATTCCTATCTTGGCTCTGTACTTGCGCACACTTTTGTAAGACTACTCAGGCTTAGGGAACAAAAACAATGGGATTTATTTAACAAACAGGGAAAAGCAAAGAATTACTGAAGTCAACATACGGCCCTTTACCTTATTTAAAGCAATGTCCAGTCCTTTAAGTCCCAGAAAAGTAACAAAGGTAGTGTCTTCCTGCCACTGCTGAGGTGGAGCTCCTCTTCCAAACACTAGGCCACGTTTCCAAAATGGCATCTTCCTTCTTCTGCAGATGCGCAACAATCAGACTGTAGGCCAGGTTCCAACTCACGAGGACAACACAGAACGCAACTGGAAATGTTCCCAAAACTGCTGTGATGCTCCAGCACAGCATCAGGCCAGCAAAACTGCAAACAGCAACTACAGCGGCCAGACCGCCCATCAGACTGCACTCACGCATTTTAGGAAGGCGCCCACTTCAGGCCTCTGCCTTTTTCCTTCGCCTGCAGTAAAGACAAAACTGGGAGCAGTTTCCGTTGCTCGGCTACTTGCAAAGCCTCCAAAGTCGCTGGTCCCAAAGTCACTAAAGATTCCAAAAACGCTCAATACGAAACTCTATATCCCGGCAGCTCAAAAACTTCTGGTGTCTCATTTCCAAACTCTCAGTCTTAGCGGCTACGTTTTCTGCTGCTGATTCCTCTATCCCTACATCATGAGGATTCTACTTCCCCTTCTTCAGTCCCTTTTATTTATCATCAGATTCTCCACCCCAAACTGCAAACTTAGCATTTTCCCTGGGGTTATTCATACTCACTAGCAAACCCCCTCGAGGGGGCACGCCCTCCACTGGATTTTGGACTCAGCCTGGTTACAATAGTGCAGAGTTTCACCAGGGCACTCTGATCTCCCAGGATCCTTGGGAGCAGGAGAATATACTGTTTGCTACATCTCTTTTCTTTTTTTTAAGAAACTTTTAAAAAAAGATTTATTTATGCATACAAGCTGGGGTACAGGCCAGAGGCGTGGGGCTGTGAGAGGGTTCGCCAGAGACAGTGGGGAGCAGCACAGGCAGATGGATGTAAATACACCGCTGAGGGGAGCAGCTGGTGAGGCAGGAGAGGTCTGCTACCCCATGTGGGAATCTCCCCAGCAGGGGGGGGGGGAATCTCCCCAGCCGGGGGTCAAACTCGTGTAGATGCTGCAGACAGCCCGCAGTGCAGCGCTTAACCACTGCACCACCAGGGAGGCCCTGTTTGCTACATTTCTAACCTCAGCTGGCAACATAGATAGCTGCCTCTCCATTAAGCAGCATTTTAAAGCACCAACTATGGGCCAGTGTATGTGTGCATCTGGGGATGTCCAGAGAGGTGCTTTGCCCTAAGCAGCAGCCATTATCAGGGCACTCAGGGCTGTGTGAATGAGCTAAGGCTGGAAGAGGTTATTGGGTAAAACAGGCACTGCAGTGGGCGCAAGGATGGGGGCACTCACCAAAGTATACCTGCTTGTAGTTAGTCAGGATGGAAGAGTAAGGTAGAGCCCCAGCCTCAGAACAGATAGAGGGCCTCTTCCTCATGTGGGTGTGTTAGTGAATGGTGGGCAGGGAAGGGTATGTTTAGTGGCACCCATAATCAGTGCACAGGTACTTCTGGCTTTTCCCCACCATGTCTGTCTGTGTATGTGGATGACTAGTGCCCCAGTCTGGCAGAAGCAGTAGCTGCAGTCTAGACATGAGTAGAGCTTGTCCCCTGTGTGGAGCACTGACTAATATTATATTACTGTCTGATTGTAGCAAAGGTCACTTATCCATTCATCTACTGCCTGTTACCTTGGTTGCCTCTAAGCTTTGGCAGTCAAGTCATGAAAAGACATGTAGAAATTTTAAATGCATATTGTGAAGTGAAAGAAGGCACTCTGAAAAAGCTATATACTGTTTGATCCCAACTCCACGGCATTCTGGAAAAGGCAAAAACCATAGTGGCAGTCAAAAAGATTAGTGGTTGCAAGGGGTTGGGGAGAAGGGATGACTAGACAGAGTGAAGAACATTTTTAGAGCCTCCCTGGTGGTGCAACGGGTTGTCTCAGCCTATGAAGCTATTGCAGCCACTGCAGCATGAGTTCGATCCCCAGCCAGGGAGCATCCCACATGGCATAGCAGACCTCTCCTGTCTCGCCCGCTGCTCCCCTCAGCAGTGTACTTCAGTAAATCTTCTTGTTCTGCTCCCCACTCTGTCTCTGGTGAATCCTCTCACCACCCCACACCTATGACCTACACCCCAAATCTTGTATGCATAAGTAAATCTTTTTTAAAAACATTTTTAGTGTAGGGAAACTGTTGTGTATGATACTCTAATAAAGGTGGCTTCATGCCATTATACATCTGTCAAAACTCAGAATGATAATGATGTGTCAGTGTAAGTGCACAGATTATGACAAATGTTCCAGACTGGTATGAAATGTTGATTGCAGGGGAGCCCATGTGTATGTATGGAGGGTGGTTAAGTCTAACAGAGGGATATAGGAATTCTTGTGCTTTCAACTCAATTTTATTGTGTGCAAAACTACTCAAAAATTAAAGCCAATTTCTTTATGCATACAAGAACTGGGGTGTAGGCCAAAGGTGCGGGGGTGAGAGGATTCACCAGAGACAGAGTGGGGAACAGAACAGGCAGATCTACTGAAATACACTGCTGAGTGGAGCAATGGGTGAGACAAGAGAGGTCTGCTGCGCCATGTGTGTCAGCTCCCTGGCCAGGGATTGAATTCAGGCCTCAGTGGCTGCTGATAGCTTGATAGCGCTGAGACTTTAACCCCTGCGCCACCAGGGAGGCCCTAAAGCCTATTTTAAACATTTTATTTATTTTTATTTTTTTTTTAAAGATTTATTTTTTTATTTATACATACAAGCTGGGATACAGGCCAGAGGCATGGGGTGGTGAGAAGGTTCACCAGAGACAGAGCGGGGAATAGAACAGGCAGATCAGATATACGCTGCTGAGGGAAGCAGCGGGCGAGGCAAGAGAGGTCTGCCGCGCCATGTGGGATTCTCCCTGGCCGGGTGTCGAACTCGCGTTGCCGCTGCCGACAGCTCCACAGTGCAGAGCCCAACCGCTGCGCCACCGGGCAGGCCCTATTTATTTTTTTTTTAAAGAATTTTTATTTATTTATGTATACGAGCTGGGGTACAGGCCAGAGGCGTGGGGCGGCAAGAGGGTTCACCAGAGACAGAGTGGGGAGCAGAACAGGCAGATCAGAGATACACTGCTGAGGGGAGCAGCCGGCGAGGCAGGAGAGGTCTGCCGCACCATGTGGGATTCTCCCTGCCTGGGCGTCGAACCGGCATCGCCCGCGGCCAACAGCTCCACAGCGCAGCGTCCAACCGCTGCGCCACCGGGGAGGCCCTATTTTAAACATTTTAAATAATGACTCATGCTACATGAATGAACCTTAAAAGTAATATGCCAAATGAAATAAACCAAATATAAAAGATCACATACTTTATGATTCCATTTATAGGAAATGTCCAGAATAGGCACATCCATAGAGACAAAGTAGATTAGTGGTTGCCAGGGACTTGGGGAGGGGAGAATGAAGGAGTCATAGCTAAGGGAGTTCTTTTGGAGGGTGATGACCACATGTCAAATTGATTATGGGGATGGTTTCACAACTCTGCATATACTAAACAATATTAAGTTGTATACTTTAAATGGGTGAATTATATGACATGTAACATCTCAAAGTATTTAAAATAACAATGATATTAGTTATAGGCATGGAAAGATGGTTGGGATAAAATATATTTAAAAGAACAACAACACAACAGGTTTCCAGGAGACATTCTAGAACAATCCTTTCCCAAGCCTCAGTCCAGTACCCACCTCTTTACCCACTCCGTTTCCCATCTCCTCCAGGTGTTTTTTTCACTTCTTGCTTAGTCTCCCTGCCTGCATTTCTCACCCCAGAGCTGGTTTACATACATTGTGGGAAAATAAGTAAGTGGGTGAGCAAAAATGGGCAGAGCGAGTAGCCCCTGAAAGGCCTCACTGAGCACCCCCCCCCACATGGCCATATGTCCTGGCATCATGTCTTGATGCTGAACCCATAGCGCAGCTTCAGAATTCACCATTTTCCCCAGGAAGAAGTACACTGCCATGGCTGCTGCGAAGCTTCGAGAGCCCCTGCAAGAAGGCTGGGATCTGGACTCTGGGTAGAGCAGGGCTGAGGGTGGTGCTTTGCTTTCTTTCAGCCCACAGGTCCTGGTTGTCCCATTCCCAGAACCACTGTCTTTCCTGGGCTGAGGAGACACTGCCCCGCTTGAGCTGGCTTCGTTTGGGTCAAGCTGTGGCCAGAGGAGAGGAATTCACGCGGCGGGGGGTCACTCAGGTACTCGATGGACGGTGGTACCGGAAAAGGCCCCAATAGAATATGGTAGCGACCTGCCTTCGCGACCACCATTCAAATACAATCAGAAACTCGCCGTTCGCTTCCTCCAGTTGATAGTACCAAGTAAGGGTCAGCTCCTACTTGGTTCCAGCTCTTACAATTCTTATTCCCTTTGGCGTTTGCTGACATTAGTTTAAGGACAGGACTTTCAACAGCTCCCAGTGATTGGACTGTTCCCCTTTCTGAAACAACTAGGCCAGCGCTGATTGGTCTCTTGGGCCAGACTCCGGACGCTGTTGCTAGGTAACGCCTGACAGGCCGCTGGGTGAGCACGCGCAGTGGGCGTTGGGAGAGGCCTGTGCGGTAGGTGCCTGCGGGGATCGGTTTCCTCTGCGAGATTCTATCCCGGCGTCTTCCCTTCCGCTGACCCTCACGACCTCCCAGAGTGTGCCCTGGCCACTACATGGGTTGGATTCCTGCGCTGAAAGAAGCATATTCTGAGAAGCTAAGCACGTTTATGGTATTTATACATTGCTTCAGATAGTCAACAGCCTTCTGAATCATCTAACCCTGAGCAATTCTCCCTGTGAGGGTAGGGAGGGTGGTCACTGTCTAGGAGTAAGAAACTCGAAACCGGGTAATTAGTAGCCAGTGCTCTTTCTATTGAGTTACTCAGAGACTTTCTGAGTCATCACAGCCCTTGAGCTGCGCACACACACTCTTGGGCTAGAAATCCCTATACACCAGCAAAATTAAAGTGACTTACAGAAGTGCCCTCTTCCCTTTTCTACAATGCTCTGAGTTCTAAGTGGACAAAGTCAGAATCTTTTCTTTGTTGCTCTTAAGTATCTAGAAACTGTAGTGATAAGAAAAACAGTAACACAAAGTACCAGTAACAGTCCTTCAAGTACATTATCCAATTTAATCTTCTATCCAACCTCATGTGGCTAAATTCACTTTCTGAATGGGGGTGCTCAAGCTCAATCCAGTAAAAAACTGCTTCTAAATTAGAGAATCCAGTATATTGACTTTGAAACCCACGTATCATAAGCACCATACTACACAACTACTCTTTGACATAGCAATGTTCAAAAATATCAAAGTAATGGCATTTTTTTTTCTTTTGCTTTTCCCCCTGCCCTTATGCCATCCCTTCCAAGAAAGAGATGGTCTTTCTGCTTTCAGAGAGTCACAATGGTCCCTTATATCATAACTCACTTCCTTTACAAATGTGAGGCACAGGGCTTGTGGTGGTTTTATAATCTAAATGTAGAAAGAGCACAGGCCTTGGAGTCAGAGAAATCTCTCCGGAGCCCTGGCGCCACCTCTTGACAGCTGTGTAATGGAAGCAAGTTACTTCACGGTGCCAGTGTACCCTTCCTCATCTATAAAATTGGGTCATACTACCTCACAGATATGTCATTGAGGCTTAAAGAAGTTAACTGTGGAAAGGCAGTTAATTCAAGGGAGTTTTTAGCTGAAAGAGATGAAACTTGGTGGATGTCACACAGACTTGGGTTCTGATCCTGATTCCATCCCTTACGTGGGGTGTGGGTTTGAGCAAAACACTGAATTTCTCCTTGTCATTAGTGGGTTCTAGTCAGGATCCACAGGAGTTGTACCCCTCTCCATTTCTCCTGTAAGTCCTACATTTTGACTCATTTTTTGTGTCAAAAACGTGTTTGCTAAATGCAAATATTTAAACTATACCATTGTTTTTTTCATTAAAAATATATGTTGTCAGCTTTAAAAATAATTAAAAAGTAATGGTAGACCTAGAGGTCTAATAAAATGGTGGACCCAGAGGTCTAATAAAGAGGGTATGTTCTGGGACACATCCTTCCGATTCAGGGATCCTGCCCTCTAGGGGTCCCAGGTCGCCCTTTAGGTTTGTGAGCCCCTGGAGGACTTCTTATTTAGGATCAGGATCCTGAAAGTCCGTTAGAAAACTTGGTGCCCCTCCCTGCATGCGCGCGCGCGCGCACACACACACACACACACACACACACACACCCCGCAGTCCATTACCAC